>QRFJ01000134.1:804490-871119 GCA_006176705.1 Cocos nucifera
GTGTTAACTTCTCTGAACCCAAAACAATTTTGTAGTTCCTGAGCCAATCTTTATAATTGGGTCCAGTCAGTCTATGTGTGTCTAGGATACGTGCCAGTGGGTTGGACGCAGACATTTTCCTGTAGAGAGTCAAAGATTCTAGTTAGATACTGTAATTTTGACTTGACCAATTTGTTTAGGGATTTTATTTTTAAACAAATTAGCTCCCACTATTTTCTCGGATCCCTACACTCCCTCTGTAGAGATGCGAAAATCTCCGCGATTGATGATTTCTAGTGGGTGGTGCGGTCTCACCAACTGACTCATCACCTCACCTAACAGTTATTGGTGATGGGTTAGCCAATGAGTGAACAACTCTTGTTCAATGATTCTCTAATCATGGTGCACCCAAACTTGGTCTCTAATTCATGAATCTCACCGTATCCGGAATATTGATCCACTCCTTAGTTAAGTCAGACCCACCATTTGCATAGACTGGGTTCCTAATTGGGTCTCTCACCGTATCCGGAATATTGAGCCCAACTCATCCTCCAGCCCATAGCATCCAATGCCTAATAGACATGGTTGCGTCTTCCCGGTGCAACTGAGCCACTGTATCCAGCCGAGAACAATCAACCCCGGGAAGGGCCCGCACATCTACAATGGTGGAAGACCTCGGACTTAATCTTTTCTTAGGGAGAATTGATTCAGGTCTCATTAAACTAGACTTGGCTTAGTCATAACAATTATGACTAACCTAGTGGCATGGGTTAGCTCGGATTATTGACCACCTCAGATCAGAACTGTGTCAACAGATATGGCCAGGTAAGTGAGACCGGTGGAAGGAATATGCCATTAACTCGTACAAGAACGCATTCAGGTCGAGTAGCTTCCAATTAAAAACCAGTCGGTCGTCTGTGCCAAACTTACCTTAGACACCAAATTGTTGAGTCAGAACCAATTGGGTTAGCCTACAATCCAGACTCTAACCTCTGAGCCTAATTAGGTCTTGCTTGATCGTGACTCGATCTTGACCCAGACTTAATCCTATTAGGCTGGTCAATTTAAGCATTGTTGATCCCATCTAACCAACTCTTGATTCGGTTTGATCAACCGCTTAGACCTAATTGAGCTACCCAAGCCCGAACCCAGTATTATGAATATGTCTTAGATCTGAAATTCTCAATTTTAGACCTAATTAATATTCCATAAACTTAATTCTTAATTAAGTTGGGTTCATAAACAAAATATGCACAATAAATCCTAGGGTTTCAGGATCTAGGGTTTTGCAGAAAGTAAGTTTTGGGTTTCTGATTAAGGACGAACACGCAGCACCCCTACACATCATAAGAACACCCCATCGAATGGGAAGAGAGGGCCTTTAAACCCTTCTTCGTTCTTATGACCGGACGGCCAAGAGGAACGCCTTAATCAGGAACATTCAATAAACATTCAATACTACAAAACAGTTATAGATCTATATCATATATCTCATATACAAATTTAGATCTAATCCATGGCATATTTTGCATACATCTCATGTATCATAATCATGCATGTTTTCAGATCTAAATTATCACATAATAATCTGAAAAAATTAGATTTAAATTGATCTAATCAAAATAAATTCTAATCTAGACAATTATGTAGAACTATTCTACAACTAGTCTAGTCATGCATCTATCATATCTCATATGATATTTAAAATTAAATAATTTTTATTTGCTGTTTATCAGATGTTATTATAACACTTATAATATCAGAAAATAGTAAATAAGAAGATCTAAAATATGATTTAATCATATTAAATCAAAGACATGCAAAACTATTCTATAGAACTATTCTATTCTAGAACTAGTCATGCATATCTTCATGTTCTTAGATCCAAATCATTTAATTTTAATTTTTCTGATTTCAGATCTGATCACATCTCATGTGACATCTGAAATCACTTTATTTTTAATTAAAATAAAATTAAAATCAGATCTAAACTAATTTTTAGAACCATGGCTCTGATACCAGTTGAAGGGAAATCCTGATTTCCCTGACCAGGTTCGTTCAGATCTGATCAGATCAAGAGATATATTTCAAAAATTTTTCTCTTAGATCTGTATCAGATCAGGGATGCTTCAGATCTGATTCTTATTTATTTAATAAAAATTAAATGAAAAGGATAAATTAAATCACATTCAATTTACCTGAATAGGGTAATCCTATTACCCTGTTGATGATCCTGTTTGCAGCGGAAGGTTCTGGATCAAGCCACGCAAGCGCCTGGCCTCTACCGGTATCCACTCGGGCTGGATCTGGAGATCCTCTTCTTCTCTATCACGCCTCCAAAAATCAGATCTGGATCTGATCTGGAGGATCTTCAAAACTCCTTTTGAAGATCTGCAGTCGTTCTTCGCAGCAGCGCAGCCTTCTTGCTTTTGATCTCCTTTTCTTGATCTAAATCGCACCAATCCAAATCCAAAACACTTTTGGACGTGGAGAGCAAGGGGAGAAGAGAGTATGGCGTGGAGAAAGGGGAGAGAGGCAGCCTTGGGGCGTGGGAAGATTGCTTCTTGATTACTTCTTGATTATTTTTTCACTTGGGCGCTGGGTCTCTTATATAGACTAAGCGTGATCCAAGTCATCTTCCTCCCAACCAATCACAACCCTTTGTGAAATCAGATCTAAATCTGATTGGTGGGATTAGAGTCCCCTGGATTCCTACCTTGGAGAGTGCCTTGGACCAGTCAAACTGGATTCTTAGAAGAACTCTCATTGGAATCCTAAAAGGGAGATGGAGTCCTTGTCCAACAAGGACTCCATGGCGCCTCCTTACTTGGGCTCACGCCACCCTTGGCGTGCGCCCATTCTCCTTGCCAGGTTCTGGCAGGGGGACAAGGCCCCCACCAGCTCTCCAATAGGTGCATGACATGTGGTCAAAAGTCAAAGGGTCAATGGTCAACGTTTGACCAGTCAAAGGTAGACTTTTGACCAAAGTCAAAGAACAAGAAATGGCAGGTGACCAAAAATGGCAGGTAATGTCTTACAAATAAGACAACCTATTCTGACTTGGACAACCTCCAGTCAGACCATATGAAGGCCTCTGATTGAGCACAAACTCCTTTGGCTCAGACAGGACAACTTATTTATGATAGCAAAAGAAGAACGTTAGGTTCAATCGAGTGCTAGCACGATTTCCTTGAACCTAATTGAATCTCATTCAGATCAATTGAACTAGATCAGTTCAATTGATGATCACCAGATTCAAACCCTTGTTTGTGTGACCCAGTTAGGTTCAGTTCTGTATGGTAATGGGATATGTCATGATCTCTATCATCGACATCATCGAAACTCCTTTCGATGGATCAGAACTCTTCTGATTCGAACAGCTAGAATGATCGATCATCTAAATCATTCTAATTGCTCCCAAAATCCACCAGTGACACCTAGCAGTATATGGTGGCAACCCATCAGAGCTGAATGCGAACCTCTTGGTGCAGCTACCTGTGTGATTCAAGTTCTTCTATCTTGAGCCCCGATCAGATTAGGGTTAAGGTGAACTCGTCAAACCCTAGTCTCTGTCATATGATGTAATCATTCGATTCGAGTCCAATGTGAAAATCTAAATAGAAACTCTTTCTATTATTTCACTCTGCCATGGCCATGGGCTTCAGGACTTGATTCTCATGATCATCATAGGGCTACTCCTCTACCACCGAGGTAGATAGATCCCATCTTGATGCAATCCAGTTCCTACAATGAACATGTCATAGCCAACATACACCTCAGGGTTCCATATGGCTAGGAGACCGAGTAATGGTGTAGTCAAACTATAACACCCTCAAGGTGAACTGCCGATGCATCTCAGGTCAAAGAACCAGACACACTACTGCAGCATCGAGTCAGTCATTGACGAGAAGGTAGACTTCCCTAATGACTACTCGAGGTGGTCACGCTCAGTGCCCTCGTTCTCTAACGAGTACCTGTACTCTCGCTCCGGTGTCTCCACACCGTAGACTCAAGACTCATCTACTAAAGAGAAGCGATCGTACACCAACCTTCCGGATCAATCACCATCCTCGTGATGATCCTATGGTCGGGAGCTATTTATGAGTTAATAATGATTATTCATGTCTTAAAGTTTCAACTCTTGAAAATATGAATTATCATTACCATTAACTCAAAGGATGTATCACAGACACTAAATACACATGTGTGATAGAAAATAACCCATTTATTAATTATAGTCAAAATTACAATTTTGCCCCTAGAAGTGTATTACAAGTGTCAGCCAATTCTGGCTTCTAGGGCACATATATCTAACATCTTGGGCATGTGAAAATTAGAGAGAGAGACCCTGAGGACATGAGGATTTTATAGACACCAATCTAGGTGTCTAGGTGAGAGAAAAGAGAAGAAGAAGAAGAGAATCTTCTTTTAGGATCTTTTGCTCTTTCTTTCTCTTCCTCTTTCATAGAGATTTTAAAGTGTTATTTTAGATTAAAATTTTCTTTTCTTTTTTTTGATTTTTGGAGTATCCAAGTCTTGAAGAAGGAAGCACCGGATCAATCATTGAAGAAGGATCAGCACAGACTAGCATACTATATTAATTTTCTGCATCGAACTTCTAATTGGGGTTCATGGGCTTGCATGGATATCTCTTAGAGGCTGGATGTGTGTACGGCTCAGAGCTTCATCCTTCAGTCTGGATTAGCAAGTTAGAACATCTAACTTGTATAGATAATATAGATCTGATCTATTATTACATATATACATTAGATATAGTATAGATACATGTTGATATGATCAACATATTTTTTTTCTAATATTTTTAATTATTAATTTAATCTCATACTATAATTATGTAATAGAATTTTAGATCTAAGAATTTTTTATTTTTTATGAATAAATTTTTATTTATTTTAGACTTTCGCTATTTAATTTTGAAAAATTTTTAAGATCTAGTCTTGAAATTCTAGATCTGGTTCCTTCAATTAGTATCAGAGCCAAGGTTGATTATTACATAATTATATGTGCATATTTAGATTATTTCTTAGATTAGATCTAATTTATAATTTAATTATTAAATTTAAAATTAAAAATCATGATCATACGAATTGATTATAAGGTTGTCCTATTGTAAGATTTATCCCTTATAGTGGAGAGGTTGTCTTAGTTTGTGTAGATCTATTTTTTATCATAAATTTATTAGATATAATCTAATCTTATTTATAATTTATTAGATTTAAAAAAATTTTAAATCTAAAAATAAAAGTTTTAGATTGCACGGATTGATTATAAGATTATCCTGCTGTAAGATTTATCCCTTACAGTGGAGAGGTTGTCCTGATACATGCTGATCTAAAATATTGATCATAAAAATTTAGATTAGATCTAAAGAATTTTATAATCTAATTAAAAATATTTTAATCTAATTTTAATCATCATAAATATGTTAGATTTGATCTAAGATTATTTATGATTGATTGGAGTTAAAACTGTTTCAATTACATGAACCTGTTTAGATTAAATCTAAAATAGTTTCATACTTATCTTATTTGCATATTGATTATGAATCAAACATGCAACTTGATTAATAGAATCATGTTGTAAAAATATTTTATAAATATAAAAATTATTTTTAAAAAGCCAAACCCCAATCCTCAGCCCAAAACTTAATTATGAATTAAGAAATTATTTGATTAGAATCTAGGATTATGAATTGAAGATCCTAAGACACAAATCATAACACATTGGGTTAAATAGGTTAGTAAAAATTAGGTTCATTAGTTGGATTAGACCTAGGGTTAGATTAAAGAATGAATTTAATTATAGAATTGACTAAATATAATCAATTATTATCTTAGATTAGGTCAAAAATTCTCTAGATCAATTACAATAGTTGTAGTTGGTCAAGTCCATGTCTTTAATAAAATCCAAGATAGATTTGATTCTTGGCTACGCGATCTAGTATGAACTGTTAAGTTGATCTAATCAAGACTAATTAAATCAATTGGTCTCTAAGATAAACTAAACCGATGGTCTTTAATTGGCAGCCCACTTACCTGGCCATTTTAATGATCTCTAAGGCAAGCTTTGGCAGACCCTCTCATTAATCAAACTTACCTGATCTTTTGGTAAAATTATATTTTGATCGAATCACTTGACTATTTGAGCTAACCCATATCAGCTAGATAAGTCAGTATGACTGATTTAGGTGCTCCTAGACCAGCCTATTAATGATCTTCTTTAAGCTGACTTGGTGAAGCCAATGGAAGGATCATGACAAGCTGGTTCATCTGATCTTTTTTCTTTTTTAAAAATTAAATTTTCTAAAATTATTAGATTTCTAAAATAAAATAGTTATTATGATAGCTAGATCATAGCCTCCCATTAAGTGGATGATAATGGATCCATTAGTTGGATAATCATTGAAGGTCTAAAGGCTTGGTGCTTATCAGCTAATAAAATTATCATTCATTATATGATTTCTTGGCTACATCTTTCTAAATGGTAGTTAGGTTAGCCAACCAAAGTTGAGCCTAATCATTCATTGGTTTGATGGATCAAGTATGGTCACGTTAATGATTAAATCTAATCGAACCTTTTTAGTGGAGGCCAAAGCCTACTTATTAGAGACTGGGGCAAAAATTTAATTACTAAAAAATATTTAAAGAAATAATTGATAATGAACCCATCATTAAATGTATATAGGTTGGCCAACCAAAGTTGGGCTCATGTGCAGTCTATGTGGATTCCAGTATCCACTAAGAAATTAGGATAATTTCTCGAATTGAAGATAGAGGCTACCAGTTTGAATAAAATAGTGAAAAAATCTTTTGATTAAAGTCTAAATCTTTAAGTTTAATAAATTAATTACTAATTAGATTTTAATTTTTTTTATGCAGATATGGTCACTTTTCTATCGCTCCAATCATTGTTGGATAATGATAAGTTGATGGGATCCAACTTTGATAGTTAGTACCGAAAGTTGAAGATAGTCCTGGAATATGAACAGATCCTGTATGTGTTGATGGATCCTACACCTGAGGAGCTAGCTGCCAATGCACGTGGAATAGTCAGAGATACTTATCAGAAGTGGCTCAATGATCAAACCATGGTATGCTGCATTATACTGGCTATCATGAGTGACGATTTCAATCGTAAATTTGATACCACTCAGCCAAAGGATATGCTTCAAATGTTGGAGGATTCCTTTGGCACACTCGATGACGTTGAAAGGCATAAGACTAGTTGTATTATCTTCAATGCCTAGATGTGGGATGGAGCCTCTATCATTGATCATGTACCATACATGATCGAGCTGATAGAGCGATTGAGGAAGCTCTACTTTTCCTTACATAAGCAGCTTGGAAAAGATGCAATACAAAACTCGCTACCCAAGTCCTATCTCTCATTTCTTACTCATTATAGAATGACAAAGCCTGAATTTGACTACCACGGATTACTGAGATTGCTTCAGAACTTTGAGAAAGATCACCAACTCCACAAGAAGTCAATAAACTTAGTGGAAGGTTCATCTTCTGGTTCTCAACCCTTTAGGAAAAGAAAAAAGAACAAGAAGAAGAAGAGCATGAAGGTGCAAGTTCAGGCTGCGACATCTGTGCAGGGCCAGACCAGAAAGATCAAGTTCGATAAGAGTCAAGCTGAATGCTTATTTTGCAAGAAGCAGGGGTAGTGAAAAAGGAACTATCCTCAGTACATTGCCTCCCTAGATCCAAACAGATAGAGAAAGAAGCAAGCAGTTGCTGGGCAAGATATTTATATGATAACTCCTTATAATTTCTTTATTTATAATTATACTGACTGGGTATTGGATACTGGTAGTCCTTACCATATTTGCAATTCATTGCAAGGGTTGTAGATCAGTAGGAGATTTGAACAAGATGAAAAGTTTCTGAATGTTGGAGATGGAAGATCAGTTTCAATTCTAGCTTTAGAAATCTTGAAACTTATATTTGAGTCCCATACTATTGTTCTTAATGATTGTCATTTTTATCCAAGTTTCTTTTTAAATATCATTTCTATAGGCCTTTTGGTCAAAAATAATTATAAAATTTTAATAAAAAAATAGTTTTGTAATATCATTATGAATGATGTTACTGCTTTCTCTGAATATTTGAACAATGATGTGTATATGCTATCACAACCTATTAACATAATCTATTCAACTGGCAAGCATCCTAGATTAGATAGTGTGTCAGTTATCTACTTATGACACTATAGGCTTGGTCATATAAACAAAAATAGGATAAACAAGTTAACTCAAGAGAGAATCCTCGAAGTCAGTGATTATAAATCACTTTTAATCTATGAGTTCTATCTTCTTGATAAAATGACTAAGTCACCTTTTACTAAAAAAGATGAGAGAGCCACTAAGCTCTTAGGTCTAATACATACTGATGTATGTGGACCAATAAGCATAAATACCAGAGGTGGATATTTCTACTTCATCATTTTCATAAATGATCTATCCAGATATGGATATATCTATCTGATAAAATATAAGTCAAATTTATTTAAAATATTCAAATGATTCCAAAGTGAAATAGAAAAATAAACTGAAAAAAGTATTAAAACTCTTTGATCTGATCGAAGAAGAAAATACCTTTCTGGTGAGTTTCTCATATATCTAGGAGAGAATGAAATTCTCTTCCAATGAACTCTTTCAGGAATACCATAGCATAATGGTATGTCTGAAAGGAGGAATTGGACTCTGTTAGACATGATCTATTCCTTGATGGATTTTGCCAGCTTGCCGAGATCCTTCTGAGGATATGTACTCGAATCGACTTGCTATCTATTAAATAGGATTTCAAGTAAGTCTGTAGTTAAGACTCCATATGAGATATGGACATGGCATAAGCCAATACTTTCATACCTTAGGATCTAGAGGTGCCCAGCTTACGTCAAACGATTAATTATAGATAAACTTAGACCTAGATTTGATAAGTGTACATTCATAAGACACCCAAAAGAGACTAAAGGATATTTTTTCTACCATGCTGATGAACAAAAGATGTTTATTAGCCTCAAGAAAACCTTTTTGGAAAAGGAGTTCCTTGGTGAAGGGATTGTTGCCTCTAAGATTAAACTTGATGAAGTTTAATAGGTAGAAAGATCGATACCTATAGCTGAACCTGAGTAGATCAGATCTGGAGCCCAGTGTACCTACATCATTGAGGTGATTCATAGAGTACCGCATCGTTCGGATAGATACTATGATTTTTTGGTCCGAGATGGTGATCCCATTAAGCTCGATGAGAACGATGAGGATCCGATCACTTATATGGATACTATGTAGAGACCTGAGTCTAAAAAATAGCTTAAGACCATGAAATCTGAAATGAAGTCCATGAAGGTCAATGATGTGTGGACATTGATTGACCAATCCAAAGAGATTAAATTCATTGGGTGTAAGTGGATCTTCAAAAGAAAGAGGAGTACAGATGGAAAGGTGGAGATCTATAAAGCCCGTCTAGTTACCAAGAGGTATCGTCAATATTATGGTATTGACTATAATGTGATATTCTTTTCTGTGGCAATGCTCAAATCCATTCGGATAATGCTTGTGATAGTTGCCCATCTAAATTATAAGATCTAGCAGATTGATATAAAAATAGCTTTTTCGAATGGAGAGCTGACCGAAGAAGTGTATATAATACAACCTGAGGGGTTTATATTCATAAATGAGTCCAAGATGTGCAAGCTTTAGAGATCCATTTATGGATTGAAGCAGACATCTTGGAGTTGAAACATGCATTTTAATAAGGTGATCAAAATATATGACTTCGTTAAGAACGGAGAAGAGTCCTGCATTTATAAATGGATAAATGATCCAGCGATGGTATTTCTTGTCTTGTACGTGGATGATATTCTCTTAATCAAAAATGACATCCCTGCACTACAGACAATAAAAGTTTGGTTGTCATCTCAGTTCTTCATGAAGGACTTGGGTGAAGCATCCTACATTCTAGGGATGAAAATCTATATGGATAGATCTAAAAAGATGCTTGGATTATTTCAGTCCATGTACATAGATACTATGCTGAAGAGGTTCAACATGAAGAATTTCAAAAAGAGTTATCTCCAAATAGGCCGTGAAATTTTTCTCTCTAAGAAGGATTGTCTGACAACTCCTGAAGAAAGAGAGCATATGAGTAAAATCCCATATGCTTCGATAGTGGGATCTATCATGTACGCCATGATATGTACGAGATCAGATGTGGCATACTCACAAGGAGTAGTGAGTAGATACTAGTCTGATCCTGGAGAAAATCATTAAAAAGTAGTTAAAACCATCTTTAAGTAGTTGAAAAATACTAAGGATCAATGGTTGGTTTATGACGAGTCAAATCTAAAACTTATGAAGTTTACAGACCAGCTTTCAATCTGACCATGATGATAGCAGAAGCATGTCAGGTTATATCTTTACTCTAAATGGTGGAGCCATCTGCTAAAAGAATTTTAAGCAACATACTATGGCAGACTTTATTTGCGAAGTAGAGTATATCGCAGCATCAGATGCCGCGAAGGAAGCTATGTAGCTGAGAAAGTTTATCACTGAGCTCAAAGCAACATCCTTTCTTGATGGTCCGATCCTACTCTATGATGACAACACTGGTGCCATAGCTCAAGCAAAAGAATCAATGGCACACCAGCAGACAAAACATATTCTGCGCCGCTTTCACCTAGTTCAAAAGATTGTGAATCGAGATAGCATCGATTTTCAAAAGATCGATGGAAAGGAGAACCTGGCCGACCCCTTCACTAAAGCCCTGATGATAAAGATGTTTGACTATCATAAGTCGAAGATGGATATTAGATACTGTACTGAGTGGCTTTAAGATAAGTGAAAGTTATTGAAAAATATGTCACAAAGTTAATCATCAGTCTATTGACGGTTATGCTGCATTATAATTATAATTGATTTATAGATTAATAAAATATATTTTTGATATTTTTCATCATAAGTTTTCATCTTCTAACAAACTCCATTATTATGATAAAGTCCTTAGGACTATCTAGATTTGATAAAGAGAGAATTTATCAATTAGTCCTTAAAACTATTCACGATCAAATGATAGACTGTTAATAAGGACGATAGCATCTATCGAGCATAGGTCGTTGTATGCCATATAAGTTGGTTGTCCTCTTAATCCAAGAGTGTGGAGACACTGGTATGACATACAGGTGAGATGTAGGGATACATCATCATGGAACGTGATCAACTCCAGAGTATTCTACTATCGAGAATGTCTCTGATGGGATATAGGTATAAGTATCTCTTAAACCTGAGATCACCTCAGTGGCTTGCAAGCAACTCCCTATGCTTTGGTATCGGACTAATTAAATTTTTAATTTATTAATGGAAAGCTTCTAGGCATAGTTAAGTACTTGTGAAGTGGGTGTGTGATCAAGATGGAATTGACCACTCTAAGAGTTGGAGAAGAATGTATCACTATATTTTAATATAGCAAAATCTTAGCTAGGATAATTCAAGAGATGGATTTGGTATTTTAAAATACAATATGGATAATCTGATCAAAGTCGATAGTTTAACTTTGAGGTATCCTACGAGCATTTTAGTCAAGAAGATAAATTATATGAAAACTATATCCATATAGGTTCTAAGGATGTTATTCTACACATTCGACTTATCTGATCGTCGAGTACCATTGCTAGATGGTCACTTTGACTAGTATAGAAATTTATTCCTGTGCTACCAGCTTAGATTTGGATCACGGGGTCATACACATTAGAGTTCATGATCCAATCAGATGGTTGATCAACGATTAAGAATCGTTCTAGGGTTAAACAATCAATACGATTGATGTTTAACCTAGTGCAAATGTTGTAGGAGGATCAATTAGCAATTTGATTGCTAATTAACTTAATTTTATTAAGCCAAAGAACTGAGATTAAGTTTAATTAAATATAATTTAATTAGATTTAGTTTGGACTTGATTGGATCAAGTTCAATTAATTTATTGGAAAGTCAAGTGTAAGGAAGAACTAGTCCTAGTTCAACTAGAACTTGGGTCAATCCAATTTTTTAATTTAATTAAAAAATTATATCAAAATTAAATATAATTTAATTAAATTTTTAATTAGATTAGAGCCTAATTTAATTGGGTTGATTTACTTCTGGTTTGATTTGGTTTGAGAAACCATATTTGATCAAGTCAAATATGGAATCCTAGTAAGACTATGATCCATCTTGCTTGCGCCATCTATATCCCATGCCCTCCATGCCCTTTCTCTCTTATTTTTAGTGACAAATCTCCTCTCTTCCTGATCATCATACATGCCCACCCTTCTCCTCTCTTTTCTATATGGCATCTTATTGTGGACCAAGTCAATAGATGGGAAGTTGTTGAAGTTTTTTGGACTTTATATGATAGAATCCCAATAAACTTGGTCTCTTCCCATGTGTGCCACCCCACTCTGATTTCTTCTTTGATTTTCATGGTTAAAAGAAGAAATTTTTGTGCACCTACCCTGGTGGTCCACGCCTAAAACAAAGGAGGGGGCGCTCAAGTGTTGGGTGCCCCAACAACTTGCCATATGTATTCTTATCTTGTGTAGGAATTTGACCCAACGAAGACTCTTCCATATCTCTTTATAAGGAGATCATTTTGGTCTAAATTTTATACCAATTCTAGATCATTGAGAGGACTCTTGGACGTGTGAAATCAGAGAGAGAGACCCTTGGGGCATGGGGATTTCATAGACACCAATCTAGGTGTTTAGGTGAGAGAAAAGAGAAGAAGAAGAGGGTCTTCTTTTAGGATCTTTTGCTTTTCCTTTCTCCTCTTCTTTTATAAAGATTTTCGAGCGTTCTTTCAGATCAAAATTCTTTTCCCTTTCTTCTGATTTTTGGAGTACCTAAGTCTTGAAGAAGGAAGCACCGGATCAACCATCGAAGAAGGATCAACACAGTACTAGCATACTATGTTGATTTTCTGCATCGAACTTCTGATCAGGATTCATAGGCTTGTATGGACATCTCTTAGAGGTCAGATGCGTGTGTGGCTCGGAGCTTCATCCTTCAGCCCAGATCAGAAAGTTAGAACATCTAACTTGCATAGGTAATATAGATTTGATCTATTATTACATACCTGCATTAGATGTAGTGTAGATACATGTTGATATGATCAACATGTTTTTCTTTCTAATATTTTTAATTTTTGATTTAATCTCATGCTATAATCATATGATAAGATCTTAGATCTATGGGTTCTCTATTTTTTATGAATAAATTTTGATTTATTTCAGTCTTCCGCTACCTGATCTTGAAAAAGTTTTAAGATCTAGTTCTGAAACTCTAGATCTTGTTCCTTCAGCATAGATTTTACTTACTAAGCTAGTGTAGCTAATATCTTTTTATTTTTTTAATAAAAGATTAAGTTTAGAACTGATGAAGAATTCAGGCTTGGAGATTCGCATAGCAAGTTTGAAAATTTTGATGACTGAACTTAGTTTGTTATATGATCATAAACTTATAGTTGTTTATTTATGATTTTAAGACATGGATTTAATTTTTGATTATGGATTTAGATGCTCTAAACCAATTTTGATTTAATTATTTGATGGATAATGAATTTAAATCTTTATTTATATTTTAATTATGAAGAAATTTAACTGATTATGATCGATAGGCTTCGTGTTATCAAGGATGGTACTTCTCGGTAGCATGGCCATATTATGTTCTGGATTTGGGGCGTAATAGGCACATTTTTTATATTTAGCTTTTAAAACTCCATCTATAATGACCTTTCAAAATCATTCCATACAGCACTAGTCCTCTTATGGAAAGAAAAAGCAGAGCTTTGATCTTGAGTATTGGTTTCAGAGGGAGCAAGAACAATAGTTTCTTCTCCCTCAGAAACTAAGAAAATACCGAAATGACTCTCATCAAAAGATACCATATCTAAATATAAGTTATATAAATAATAAAAATATACTAAATGAAAAAATTGAGTAAAGATTTGTAGAGATTTGTGAGCTTTCTCTTATGCTACTCAAGAGTCAGGACCTCAATAAAGACCTCCAAGGATCTAAGAGATTGACTAATTCTCCTCTTGTAGTACTTGAATACTTGCTAATTATTAATTACAAAATACTTAACACTTACTAAATATTACTAGAAGAAAAGAAAGAGTAGTAGTAGAGAATGAGAGGAGAATTAATTTGGTATTATGAAAATAGGAGAGAAGGATATTTATAGAAATCCTAATATTTTTATTTTTTCAAATTATCCCTCAAATTGGCCATTTTATGGCTAGGAGGGTTAAAAAAGTAAAAAATTAAAAAATAGCTGTTATCTAATCCAAAAAATAATATAAAAATAAAATAAAATTAGCCATTATGGACCATGCTTGGCCCGTAATGGCATTAAACAGGCCGTGCCTAATGGAACTAAATGGGCTATGTCTGATATGGCAAAATGAGTCGTGCCTGGCACAATTCGTAATGAGCTTAAATGGTCCATGCTAAGCACAGCCCATTTGATCTGCTTTTTGTTTAAAAAAAAAAGAAAAGAGCCGTCCATCAGGCCCACATGCCACCCATCAAGCCTGCGAGCCTGACGGGTCTGGGTCATGCCAAGCACAGTCCACTAGAACCTAGGCTTAGAGCCTTGCCAGGTCGGGGTTCCGGCTAAACATGCCATGCCTAGTACAGCCCATTTGGATCATGGCCTAGTGGGTCTGCGCCTGGCCATGCCAAGAACAGGCCAGTGCCCATCCTGGGCACCTATCTGAAAATGGTAAACAACAATAGGTCTGCTTCTGGTACCTTCATAAAGAAATATTAGAGGGCAAAAACAAGTGCAAGTGATGAAAGAAATTTTATGGAAGAAGAAGCACCATCGATAGTAACAACTCCATTCAAATCTAATACATAGAACAACCTCTTTTTATATATGACAGAATCAAGGCAAGAGATAATTTTAGCTTCATCTGGACTTTATTTTCTAGTCTACAAAAGTTGACATCACTATGATGAAGGACCCAGTGGCGGAACTTGATCATCATCACAATACAAACGTGCTTAGTTGAACTTGGGCTTAGGATATGACACCTTTCTTGGTTCGATTGAGGATAAACTTCTACGAGCGATTCTGGTATAGTCTTCTGGCCGATAAAAGCCAGGTAATAGAGGTAGTTGGATTTGTGCAGAAAATAATCCTAGTACTAATGTCGAGCAGCAACAACCAACCATGAAATGATACAAAAAAATATTCCTTTAGTGAGCCTTGGAGAGAAATGGAAGAGAAAAGGAGGAAAGGAGCTTCGGATTGAAGGGAGGAAAAATTGGATAAATATGCCGTTAAGAAGTGTAGTGCCATTATGCTCTGTTTTCATCAGGGCCATTGGATCCAAATATTTGCATGTGGATCCCATCCAATGTTGCTTGGTACTCTACGTTGCAAATTCCATATCCACACCCCTTCATCATCTCTCTCTATCGGACTGGTAAACTAGGAACAACCCACCCTAACTCTTCTCCCTTTTTGTTATCAAATTTTGCACTTAACCGCTTCTTCAAACACCACCAAACCATTCTCTCTCTAATACACCCTATCATTTTCTTTGGATATCGATCTAAAATATGAATAATAATTATAAATATTCTCTAGGTATCCATATCTTTCACTGATTACTAATCATCCAATCATTGCATGCAAATACATGGGTAGAATGACGGTCGTGTTAAATGGCTACCAAGATCAAGAATAGTTTAACCAAGGTTATAGAGTAGAGAACTTCACAATCTAGTGATTCATGGTAATTATGGTTGATTCAGAGGAGAGGCTTGAATTTTTTCGTGTTGCACATGATTGATGGAGTAAAGATAGTTATAAACTAAGGTGATTTTGCAGAAAATTCCATATCATAATATAATTTATAGAAAAGACTTGGTTTTTTCTTTTCCAAAAATAGTCTTTTGAAAATTTAAATGTGCATCAACTTGTATTATGTGTTCATTATTACCTATATGTGCATCACCAAAGATAAATGTGGGTATTTATCTAAGGATAGGGGCATAATATTTCAAATATAGCCGAAAGCAGAGCATTTTGTTAAAAGAGACTATTGAGATCCTTTTCAACAAGTACGAAAATAACATGAATATTTTTTGAAAAATTTCTCTTGAAATATGTCAGACAGCTAAAATCAAACTAAATAGCAAAACTGTACAAGTTACATATAAAATTTCAAATTCAGATGGTCTATTGTATGTTGTGGGATATCCATATATATAGGACTTCTTCTTCAGCATATGTTGCTTCTCCTTCAAATTTTTTTTAACTATAATGGATTTTTCTATAAAAAAGGAAACAAAAATGATAAAAGGATCTATATATATTGATAATTATTAATAAGCTTTGATATGTTGTACTATCTATTTTTTATTGATATAAGAGGAATTTTATCATTTTTTTGGTAGGCGTTTCCTTAGTTTGGCCTTTTCAAGACCTTTGTTGCCTGTGATTATATTGGCCAGCAATTTATTCTGATTTACGAAGGCCTGCATCAGGTAAAGAGTTGTTTATAAATAAGTTCTCAAATTTGATGGACCATACAGCAATCTATAAACCCAATTTCATATAAATGGGATAAGGCTTTCCAGATCATCCGTGTGCAATACCTTCTTGGGAATTTACTTTATTGTCTAATATCGCTACAGCAACTTGGTTTTGTGCATTCTACTAGTATCGTGCTGATATGTAGCTGAATGCTGCTTTTGTTGATTGTTTTGTGCTTTATAATGTACTACCAACACAATAATATTTAGCTTGAATGAGGACTAGTACTATTACCAAATGTATATATGAGACCTATTTATGTGCCAATAATAATGGTTTGTCCATCTTCTATATAAATACTCAATGGTGAAATAATCTAATAATTTGAATTTATATTACGTTAAATCGAAAGCATTAATTTGAATGAAATAACTTGTACGAATAAAAATTACATGCAGCGAGCCAGATGAACTATTTGATTCCTGTGTATAGTAGTGGTGCTGTGCGATCTTTGAGGGCCCTGCTTAGGGTTGCCTTGAAGATCTTTGGCACAACCTGATGAGGGGCAAATCTGGGGGTTGGGTTCAGCTAGTTAGGTTTGAATCTTATTTGCTTAGATTGGGTTTTGCTTCGTCAAGCATGATCCAATTGAAGGCACTTAGGTTGGGCTGTAGTAGGTCAATTTTACTTGACTTTGGTGGATTGGAATAATACACTTGAGATTAATCACTTAGCAAGCAATCGCCTCTGAGTAATTTGGCCAAACGAAGAGCCTAATATGATAGAGGCAGCAAACGCATTTAAGCTGAACAAAATCCAATGTGCATTTTAGGAGGGGAATTTACATAGCCGGTAATTATCTTGTTGCCAGAATAGTTGCATCTCTTGCAAATCTTGAGAAGTTGAAGAGACAAATTCTTAGATTTGAGCATGGACTTATATTGAACCTTGAGGGCTTGTTTGGGAAGTTCATGCCAGATCCAGCAGAATCATCCTCCTGAAACGAGCTGGGTGTGGAAGAAGAGGGAGAGGGAATCCCCCTTGCAAAGGGCATATTGGTTAAACTAACAATGATCAATTGATCTTCCTTCGCGATGGAATCCATTAGATTGCACCACACAGCTCTCCAAGCACTCCCAACTGTCAATCATCAGCCTGTACATATCTTGATGCGATATTTGCACGATCCACCGGTTGATTCATGCAAAGGAAGGTGAATCATTCAATGCTACAACCCCTACCCTCATATTATACTTATAACATGCTAAAAACATTCCCCACCTTCTAAAAATGCAGAAGGCAACCCTAAGCTGCATCAGAGCCACCATCAGTTGCCACTAATACTACTACCAAAAATTAAAGCTGGTTTTTTCGTTAAACAGAGGCCGCATAAAGGAACCTTGCAGATAGACAAGGAAATAGCCTGGAGATTTCTACACTCAGCAAGCTTTATTAAGCAAAACCTGAAGATAACATCAGAAATTTTCTGAAGAAGAAAAACAATTGTGGTAGAACCTGTGAAACAACTGTACATGGTGGTAACCATAATGGCTTCCTAAGAACTCTATGAGAAAATGGCATTAACAAAGGCTTCTGCATCAAATGGTTGAAGATCATCTAAACCTTCACCAACACCCACAAATTTTACAGGGATACCAAGTTCATCTACAACGCTGACCTGCAGTCCAAAAAAGAAAAAAAAAAAAAGAAAAAGTCAGTTTCACTATTATGGCCCAGATGGGACATATATCAAGAGAATTGTTCTTGTCAAAGAAACCACATGAAGTGAATATTTCATTAAAAACATATTGGAGCATACCACACAGCCACCACGAGCAGAACCATCTAACTTCGTCAAGACCAGTCCTGTAAGTCCTACTACCTGTTGTGAAATTTTAAGAAAATGCCATGCAGTAAATTATCTCATAAGAATAACGATATATGTGGTGATGCTATGAGTACCATTATATGCTTTCTAATTTTGCTAGGAGACCATGTCCAGTAAGAGAATAAAACTGCAAATGGCAATATATGCGGCCACGTGTCCTAGGCTGAGTATGCAAATGCTTAGAAAATCACCAAAAACAACGACCACAGTAACTCCAAACCATGGAAACAGAGGTGAACAACAAAGAAATGACCAGAAGCACGATGGTGCGCAAAAGGTGATCCATCACGAGCAAAAAATGCAGAAATGGTTAAGGGCACAAAACATAATGTGAAATTTCATCTATTAATAAATGGGTCGTGACCAAAGGTTAAAAAAAATTCCCAGAAGGCAGTGAAAGCTTTAACTGACCTATGAAGCAGCATATGCAATAGTTCATTAGGTCAGTTCACTAATGAGGGTGGAAGACATGTTCAGAATGCAAAAGAAGCACATAATACATTAGATGGGTTCTTCAATATTCTGAACCCAGAGGTCATGGTGACATAATCTAAAAACTAATCAGAAGAAGTGAAAAAAAAAAAATTGGAAAAACTGGATGTGGAACCCTATGAAATCCTACAGCCTACACACACTCAACAGGAAAAAAAGGGAAAATAGATCAAGGCCATCAAATAGAAGCTAGATCAACTAGTTCAGGAACATTGGAGCCCCTTGGCCAAAAACATGGGAACAAATGGCAATGGTAAGCAAAAGGATAATAGAACTCTCAAGGTGATCCAATGCAATAAAGATTCTAAATCAAAGAAATCAAACATGTGCACTCCGTTATCTATAAAAAGCCTAAATAGGCCAAACTACGTGGGGATTGGGCAAAAGCCACAACTCCTCTAGCAAGATTTGCAGTCCCGATACTAGTCCTCATACCGATACCCTGCTAGCACACAACATACATAACTCGATATTGATGCTAGTATGGGAGTGTACCAAGTCTCGGTATCCTACCAATATGGTATAGTACACTCCATACTAGGTGGTAGGTATGTTGACACAAAGCAGGAACTCTAGAGAGGGTTTACTCTAGCAAGAGGCATAAATGCATTTAAACAAACAACCTAGTAGTTGGCAAATGGGTATTCAGAAAGCTGATAACAAATACTTTAGACATGACTTGATCGTTACAATTACTGCTTACAAGTTGATTTAGCATTTCCATCTCAACCTGATCTGAAACTGTTGTGACAGGCAGGGAGAATAACAAAACAAGAAGAAAAACATCCATAGGCAAAGACAATGCAAAAGCTTCATTAAAAAGTTGGAGATTACGATTTCCTCACAAATCGTAGCCCTCAATCATTCATTCATTCATACATACATACATGTACGTACGTATGTACGTACGTACACGTACACGTACACTCTATTTTATATATAGAGAGAGAGAGAGTAAGCTGATTTAGATGCTAACTAGTGTCCTATAATAATTAGGTTAGTCTAGCCTATGGGGGCTCCACCCCTGCAGTCCAGCTAACTATTTGTGCAACCCAAATAAAATGTGTGGCGAACTAGGTCTACATGCTTCACGAGCTCCGCTACAGAAAAAGGTCCCTTTTGGCTCTCTAGGGCTTGCAAGCTCAAGACATACTCAACAGGAAGATATATGGATTTTCATAATTCAGCAAACTCCAATGCAGCTCAGTCCATCCTATTTACTTAATTCCACTTAAGATTTTAGAATGTCCATGGCTACCCGACCCTAAGACTTCTTTCAGTGACCAATAGTAAACCATGGGCAGGAAGACTAATGGATCCATCTTATGCATTTTACCTAGGATAAGGCATAAGAATGATATAAGGCATTCTGTATGCATGTGTCTTTATATTTTTCCAGGAACTCCAATAATAGCTGGGTGTTTAGAAACTTAACTTTATGGTGTTGCACGAATGATGTTTGGATGACATTGTATCTAGAAATAGATTGTTTTAGCTCAAATATTCATCATTGATCTAGATATAAGGTTTATTTGGTTACAAATGAAGATAAATATCTACAGGAACCATATGACAAGCTAAAACCAACAATAATATGCCAGGTTTGGCACATGACCAACCTGGCCCAACCTGTATGAGTTGATCAGTCAATAAGATTTCCTAAGAACCAGACTGATCTGTGTGGTCAACTTACAGACCGGCTCCAGTTCAAATCTTGAACTGAAACTCAACTGGTTAGGATCACGACATAAGCAACATGATCCTAACATGGCTTGTTATAGGCCTAGTTGCATGTCACAATATCCATTTTTAGCATTTAGTTGTAATAGTTAAATTGTTCATATTCCGTGAGCAAAGTCATGCAGTCTTGGATAACAGAATGCTATTTATTAGACAATGGAAGTTCATGAGTTAATAGAAATTTGATAAGGACTAGTTATTTCAAAAAATAAAACAACATAGAAATTCCATGGTTTATATTTAAACAATTGTAGATTGTAGATATAACGCCAGAATTCTATATTAGAGATCAATGGCATGACATGCACATGCTCTGTTGGTTAGCATGATAATGCAAGTTTGCCAAAGTAAAACATAAAAGCCATATATGCAATATGTTGGTCATTGTTGAATCAAATCAAATAGTATAAGAATAATTTGTTTTTCAATCTAAAAACATAAAAACACAAGATCAAATGTTAAATTGGACATGCACAAACACACGCATGCACACACATGCATACACATGCACACGCATGCACCCACCCACACCCATGCCCACACAACCACAAACGCATGCCAACACTCACACATACCCATCAGCACGCACACGCACAGCCACACAAGCATGCACTTGCACGCACAAGCAAAAGAAAGCAAGTGAGGATGCACAATGCCTATCTTCATGATTATTATATGGTATAAAAAAGGGTGGACCAACGCATGAGGCTCCCACCATTGCAAGATCTGAGGAGGGTCGATGTACCATAGAAACTCTCTAAACTCCAAAAGATATACACACAATACGTGCATATATGTACGAACAAAAGAAGGCAAATGAGGATGCATGATGCTTGAGCTTCCTGATTATTATATGGCATACAAAAGGGCAGACCAATGCACGAGGCTCCCCCCATTGTAGGGTTTGGGGAGGATCAAATGTACTATAGAAATTCTCTAAACTCTCTTAAAGAAAAAAAAATGTAGAAACTTGGGGAGGGGGACTTTAGATTCTGGATGAGAACATTACTTCATTAAACTCTCTTGCCTGCTGTAGCATATTCAAACCAGTTGTCCCATCCAGAACTTGCAAAATCTCCTGTAAAAGTAAAATAAAATAAAAGGACCTTGAGTGATTCATCATGTAAAATTCAGGATGTTTTAACATGCACTAATTACCAAACATGGTAGTCCATTAAATTATTTTAGATCAATTGTGATCGAACATGCAGACCAAAAAGCAATGAGATTAATATCTATAGAAAACAAAAAGGGGGAAAAAATTAGTAAAAGCCAAAGCCTTTTGGCTGGAAACTGCTGCCGTAGATTCCCAGCCCCCCAACAAACCAAAAAAAAACACAGATATGGCCTTCCATTAAACAATCCTCCTCTTGATAAACATTTGCAACATATATAGAAAATCTAGTAATCGTGAAGGCACACTTTTTTGTTCATAATAGTAAAACCAGATAATTTGGTTAGTTAGAAGCCGTGCTATTTACCGGATGTACTGATGAAACTAGCTTAATGATTAGAACTTCAACATGCTTAGAAAAGAAAGATCTGCCACACAAGCTATAAGCATTTAGATTATTGTTTTGCCATCCAGTGTGTTGACCATAATATTATTTGTAATAAATATGCATATATTAGTTAATTTCCATCCAAAAATGACATGTATTGTCACATTTTCAAACTCCAGCTCCCATTTAAAAATAAAGAAATTTCACAATACATGGTGGTCAACATTGACCCATTATGTCAAAAATTGAAAGAGCCATATGATGCATGTGATACTTTTTACAGTAGTACCATATTAGTGTTAAAGAAAAAAAAAATCAGAAAAAAATAAAATCATACAAAATAAATTTTCATGTTTCATCCTGCAGCTCTATGTCCAGGATATGCAAAAGAACTCTAAATATCCCTGTCCACACTCAGACCCCTTTCTCATCTGTTGCAAGATAAGTTCAGGAGAAATATGAAAGGAAGTAATTACACAGGACCAGAGGATACCGGCTGTTTAGCATGACTTGACATTAAATGATTTTCAAGTAGGAGAAATTTGTATTCATATGTAATTTTTACATTATGTAGGTTTATTTTAGTAAAATCAGCAAGAGATATTTCCTTAATACAATAGTGCAGTGTAGAAAACATCCATAAACAATATTAGAAGCACATCTGCACCTTGACACTTTTGCTGGCTTTGTAGTGTTGCACAAATCTAATTCTCCTCCATAATGCACAACCATGATGCAGATATATAATGCTTATTGATTCCAAGATAGATAAACTAGCATATAACCCGCATGATGCATGGGATGCGATTTTTTCTCCTTTGTCCAATTGTTCTTGATGTGCAATATAACAACATAACAAATTATAATAAATAGAAGGTTTCAATAGCCATATGTCTGTTGCAAATTAAGCAGTGATCTGTAGTAATACTTATATATTTCAGATTGATAACATTCTCAAATATAAATTACAATTATATAAGTATCAAGGATACTTAATATTGGTAATAGTAAAATACTCTATTATCTATCATTTATACTCACTTATCATTAAAGAAATAGATAACATAACATTTATCTATAACAAATATCTGTTAATAAGCGATCATTAAAGGCTTGTCTTCCTTTCATATTAGTTATAAGAGCCCTAGTTATTATCCAAAATAAAGAACCAGGCATCATTAAAATAAGCGTCCAAATAGCGAGTGGAGAGATCAATTTAGTAAATTTTCAGTTCACATTACTAAATATTAGTAAATTTTCATCACAATTTTTTTTCCTCACATAGGCATGACCATGTCAATTTATTTACTAATTTATAAATCTCTAAATCCACAGAATATTTTTAGCAGGCAACTAGAAATTGTTGATCTCCATATGGATATGCATTGTTTTGATTCAATTCAAGTGCTGCTTTCTGAGAAGAGTGCATGCCCTCAAAATCAGCTTGATGCCCTCACACAGACATGACTATCACACTGTTTTCTGTTAATTTGTGAAAGTATTCACGTATTTGTCTTTAGAAAGTTGTAAGCATCAATGCATTAAGATATGAAGAGTCATCTTGTGTCTATATAAATAGATATGTAGCAGGCAAGAAGGAACAGTGAAGAATGTAGAATAAAATTTGTGTTAAAGTTCCTAATCCAGTGGTGGATTCCACTTGTTGTCTCTCTTCTCCTACTTTATTTTCCTGTGTCCCTATCCTTTCTCTCCTTTGCCTAACCCCTTTTATTTTCAGTGTCAACCCAACCAACAATAATTCTTCAAAAAGGGCAAATTGAGTAAGCTTGCGATCAGAAATACAAAAAATGAGAAACATATAGAATGTAATTCCAAGATATCGATCAATAACATTCAGAAATACAACTAGCATAAAGAAACATGGAAAAATACTACTCTTTAAAGCATAGAAAATTGTGTTTTCCCCTTCTTTTTTTCTTCTTTTGAGATCTAGAATGGGTGCAAGCCTGGCTGTAAATCGAGTAGAGTGGGATCGAACCTAGGTCTATTGTGTCCATAAAAGAGACTTGACCAACTCAGCTAGTTGGTACCCTCAAGAGAGAAAAGAGCGATTGTCTAGAAAATTTACTGGCATAACTTTGGAGCATATTATCATACATTTGGAGCACCAGGGATAACTTTAGCAACAGCTTTCTTGCAGGAAACCAACTCTTCCATGAGGCTGTAATTTGTGTGCAGACCTGAGAAATTTTTTATAAAGTTAAAGAGAAGGATAAGAATCGAATTGAAACTACTACATCACAAAATAAGAAGAAGATACACACGTCCAGATGTATCACATAAAACTACATCATATCCTTGCTCCTTCCCTCTTTTTACAGCCTGTGAAAGAACTATCCATAAAGTGACTTCAGATGGCAACATACACATCCTCTCAGGAACTATTACACAAGCAAAATAATATACAAAATCATGGGGCACCTGTAAGTCATACCTGATGGGGCTTTGATCTTCTCACCTTCAGCCACAACTATCTCTGATCCAGTTCTCTCAGCCCATACCTCCAGCTGCTCACTAGCTGCTGCTCTGAAAGTATCACCAGCTGCCATTAGTACCTGAATCAAGGTGACAAAAAAAAAAAAAAAAAAAACAAAAAGGGCGTTCAAGCAAGTTCCTCTGCAAGACTCAAAGAACAAAGCGACTATAATTATAGAAGCAAAAAAAAAAACCTTGAGGATAATAAAAAATTTAAAATTCCTCTATGCAGTTATAAAATTGAGCTGACACATGAGGTCTTAAACATTGCAAGAAGCAGAAACAAACAAGTGCATAAATATGCATTAAGTCTTATTCTGGGTCAAGCTAACAGGCTGCAATAATTATTACATGTAGAACTTAAAAACTAGTCATACTTTAGCATGCTATTCTTTAAATGCAATTTAGCATGCAGTTTTTAGTCGATGATAAACTTTGCTAAAACCACACAAATCTAGATACTTTCTTTAAATAACAAAGGTAACTTAAAAAATCTGGCAGACAAAAAAGTCAGAGATTTAGCAGCTTTAAAAATCAAGCCCTTACAGCCTCGATTCAACAGATAAATCAATAGATTTTTTTTTTGGAATAAAAAATCCTAGGCTTCAAGAGCTACACCTATTTAAGCTCAAAATGACTGCATATAACAAGGGCCGTAAGACAAATGAGCAGTTCATGAGCAGTCTTGTTGGGCTCAAAATTCAGCTTGACAAGGGCTTGCTCAATTAGCAATCAAAGTTGGGATGTTCCCATCTTCTTCATGTTTGGCTTGAATATCCTCAAAATAAAAATAGAAAATAAATGATAAATCTTATTTATTTATAAACAAAAAAAAATGTTTGTGTATTATCTATAAATTGTAAACATATTAAACAACAAAATATGCATCTCAGCTGTTCAATTGGGATACAATAGTTTCCGATGTATAACAACAGCCTGGTCTCATGGTCATACTTAAGCTCCTTATAGGAGCCATTCAAGAAAACGTTAGTTCAGAATCTCCATATTGGAACCGAGTGAGTTGCTCAACCTCTGCTCGGTTAACAATATAAGAAGAGATTAAGCATGGCATGTCTCACTTGATATCAGCTGGATTACCCACCTACCAAAAAGAAGGCCTTACTATGGTGAGCTGGTGTCGATAAGCTGAAATATTTTGGTTATGTTTGCCCACATGATTAATTCATTGCAAGCAGAGAAAGACCCCAGAATTTGGCTGATAACTTGAACGAAAGCTTTGAATCAGTTAAATCAAACTTAGTTACAAGAACAAAATACAAGCTAAGGCTGGTTTGCCTCCAAACATGATCAGCTTGATTTGCACTTGGCATAATTGGTGGACTTAGAATAAACTAACTTTAATAGTAAAATAATGATTCTCGCCTATGGCTTTGAAGTTTCAAATAAAATAATCAAAACTGAGTCCTTGGAATTTGGTGGATCCCTGCACATGAATAGAGACATAACCCAAAGCATAGACCAAGCTCAAGAAAAAGTGATTAACATAAAGAGCAAGCTAAGCCTCGTGAAATTCTGAAGGATAAAGCATAAGCAGTTATGAGCCTCAGCTAAGTCAAGCCCAGGACAAACCCAAAATGTTGAGCAAAGTACAAGCTGAGCACCATAAGGTAAGCTCTGTTGGGTCACCAAAAACTTCGTTGTGGATCTCACAAGCATATAAATCATTAATTCAATTAATTATGTCAACAATTGTTTTAGAAAGGGTGCATGTTTCTCTTCTGTTTTCAGGATACATCTTGTTTCTTGTTTGGTTATAAGAAGGGAGAATGAGAAATAGGTGTTTCTTTCTTTCTAACATCAATCATTCTGACTTATTTCATACACTTACCTATAGCACTGATTTTTATCATCTTTATGACAAGTTTACAGAATACATCCATGTGATTTCAAGGTCAGCTTGGTTTGTATTGACCGTCCATTGATTGTATCATTTGTAGGTGCAGTAGTCCCTCAAGGCCCACATCTTTTTTTCAAAGTAGCTGTGTGGCATAATCTATCTTGTCTTAAATTTTAAGTTTATTTTCTTTGTTATCATTCATCCAGTTTTACCTAACATGGTAGTCTATATTGATTCACATATCAGACTTCAAGGCATAGAAGGGTAAGGGCCCCTAGTTGGTAGCACACATCTTTAGCAGATCCTAGAATACTAAATTTGTTTAGATGGGTCAAATTAAACTTTTGAGTGTACGAAACATTAATGAGCAATTTAAGATATTCACACTCCCCTTTTATAAGAATTTTCTGAGTAGTATTTTTTTTAACATTTATCACATCCACCCCCCCCCCCCCCCTCCCCAACAAACAAAACAACAAACCCCCACCGCATGTATTATATACCAATTGTAAGGATTGTACAGCATAGCATGCATTTTGTATGAAATGATTTATCCTTGAGAAGGCATGATTAGTCACTTCACAGCACCCCCAAAATTCAGGCACTGATGATTTTAGGATCATTTCTTCCACTGTGTTACTTAAAGGCCTCTCCATAGTGCAGTCACCTCCTACAAGCAGCCAACCAAATTGTTGAAAGCCAAAGGAAATTTTATGCTAATGAAAAGTGATTGATTTAACAACTATAGTTAGGTGACAGAGTTTACCTTTTTGAATTAGCTCTTTAAATGGTCAACAGGTGAGTGTTTCCAATCTTGTAATCTAGAACAATGTGGGGTTGAAATTATTGTTCCATGTGGAAATCAGAACATATCAAAGTGCTAAAAATATTCTCGCAGTGTGTTTACATGGAGTCCAGCTTGTCACACTGATAAGAACCTAGCAAGATCTAAGATGATGCTAATTCAACTCAAAAGAGATTTATAATATGGTACAAAACAAAAGGTCTGCAATACCAGCATACTGTACCATACTGGTAAAGTACCCGCATGGTTTCGAGGTTCAGTTGGTACATAAGCTGAACCAGTCCATACCAGTCTAAACCAAGCAAAACCTTCCAATACCACTTAGTACCAACCATACCGCCTGGTTACAAGTGGTACCATGGCTGAGAGAGAAGAAAAAGAATGTTAAGAGCCTATTTTGGTACAAAAATGTTTATCGTGCCATAATGTACCAAATTGTAACATGCCACTTTGGTTTCCGTGCTGATTTTGCAGACCTTGTTACAAACACTCAAACAAAAGGTAGCCTGCCCTCATATTTAGCCTAACAAGGATCAGCAAGAGTTACTAAAAGATTCAAGAGGAGACACGTAAAACATGTCCCAATATCTTGCATTTGCCACATACATGTGAATTGAGGATTCCATGTGAAGATGTATATTAGACTTTGGGGGCCGTTAGGTTTCTTGCAACTAGAGAGACACTGTAATAGGAGTCGCATGCAAGTGAAATTGTATGTAGCTTTTCCTTTTTTTGGTTTGGGAACATACAACTGCAGCTGTTGCAAGTCTTTTTTTTTTGTTGGAAAGTTGCAATTGGAAATTTCAAGGAAAGAAAAACTACATCGACATTTTATCGAGCCCTTTTTGTGCATATGATAAGAACTTTGAAGCCAAGACCATATTTAAGGGCATGGGTATGGATTTGCTTGCCTTCTTGAAGGGCAATGAGGTGGTAGCAGACCTTGAAGTATGTTGTCTTCTTGATGCCAATCAATCATCCATCTCAAGCTTCTTCATGTATAAACGAGCCCTTGACTGAGCTTTAGCACCCCTCATATTGGTGCATATAGCGAGAACACCACACATGAGGACCTTGTAAGCCTGACATTGTGAAGTCAGAGCTTGCATAATAGGTCCATAAGGCATTTTATTGAACAGATCACTTAAGTTATTCCAAGCAAAAATGCTACAGCCATGGCCATATTTGAGGGTGTGGTCATCAGTCTGTCAACCTTCCCAGAGGGGGCAAGAAGGTAAAAGCAAGGCTTAAGGACGGCAATGTAGGTGAGGTCATCACTAGGGGAATGGTTGCAAGGTGGGAGGCAAAGTATGTGTAATAGCATGGTGGGAGAAGAGGAGGGCATGGTCAAGGATGGACAGGTGGAAGGGCATCATGGATGTGCGAGAAGACAAAAGAATAAGCCTTTCAAGATCCCAACATGTGGACACCCATCAAATGAGAATCTAGTAAGCATGTGCAAGTTGGACGAGAAATCTGGTGACACCAAAAAGTATGTGAGTTGAGCCATAGCATCTTGTCTCGCAACCAATTTGGATGCAGGAATGTGCTACTACATCTGGGCCCATCTTAGTATCAGCAGTTGCTGCAGCCCAATAAGATGCAGCTAACCAAATAGCTCAAACACACCAAGATGTTGCAAATGGACCTGGAAACTGCCAAATGCATCGAAACAAACAGGCCCTTAGAGAACTTTGACCAAGTCTCCTAGATGAGCATGAGTTGAGAGGACCAAAGCTCACCTTGATACGAAGGTTTATTTAAATGAAAGTTGGGCCTGTATGGTTAGAAAGATATTGACTCAACAGAGATAAGGTATCTATAGTTACCTTTATATTGAGTAAATAGCAGGAAATATCCCATAATACAAGCTAATTGATGAGATTGAAAACTATGATGTAATAGGCATTTACAGATGACTATTGTTAAGCTTGATATGCAGCAAGGTTAGCCAGACTGGTACTCAAGGTTGTACTAGCTAGTAGTAGATTTGGTATGGTAGTGGGGGGGGGGGGGGGGGCGCTCATGGAGAGGGGTAGAAGAGGAGAGGGAGCGAGATGAAGAAGGTGAGGGAAGAAAAGAGAGGAAGGGAGGGTGAGGAAGGGCTTATGGAGAGAGAAGAGGAGAGGGAGAGAGAGAGAGAGAGAGAGAGAAGAAGGGCTTATCTTGTCGGTGGCAGCAACCAAAACCCCTCAATGGCATTGGTCGACATCGAAGATGGGGGCCGGGGGGCGAGTGCAAGCGAGCAAGAGAGAGGACACATCAAGAAAGGGAGTATTACAGCCCAAATAGACCCATGTTGCCAAATGGTCCCAATTTGGTGTCAATTCAGTTTGATACAGGCCAAACCACTCCATTACAATTGGTTTGGCGATCCTTGAATTATACATTGTTGACCCTTTCTCTATCATCTTAAGCTCTTGGTTTGGACATTGATCAATTATCCCCTTATACTCATAGCAGTCCAGTCACTTGAAACACATGCTATTGGATATTACATGAAAGATGGCGATCAAAAAGACTCCACCTTATAGCTTAAGTTAAGTAATGATTGAGAGACATATTTACCAAGATTGTAAGCTGGAGCTAGAATTAACTGATTTAGGCTTTAGAGGTTAGCATGTTAAATATGAGTGGTCCATGTTGCGGCCTTTGCAGAAGACATACTGACTATTGCAACTTTAAGTTTTCTGATTGGCTGTAAAATGATAAAATGGGTTGTATTGCTTTGCATAGCAGTGCCATGCAAATAATAGATTAAGGAGTATTTAAGTCATTGTATAACAAGTTCATTTTAATCACTAAAGAAAAAGGGAAAAATAAGCTGGTCTCTCATTCTCTTACGTAAATCCAAGAATTTTGGCACCAATAGTTTGAAAAACTTTTGTAAGTTGAGTTATTGTAAGATGATTTGTGATCAGCTAAAATATGGATTCAGAATCAGTTATGACTTATAAGGATTCTAGTATCATGCGAGTTGATTAATATTTTCATGTCTTAGAAACTAGTCTAGCCATCGAAACATGGGAATCAATCTCATAGACTCATACATTAATCAGTTAGATCCTCTTAAGTTTCCTATCACACTGATCCTTAATTTTCTTAATTTTAGAAGCTTACAGTTCCTTGAGTATTCATGCATTTTTAAGTCATAACTGTAGTAAGAGTAATTAGTTTCACCAACCAAAGATCATGTTATGCCAGCTGTCTTTTGCTTGTCAGTAATTAATCAGAAATGCATCTTTATACAAATGGTTTGGGCCAAATTAAGAACTTAAAATACTTTGTATGCAAAACTTAGCAGCCATGAAGAAAATGTTTTCTCATACTAAATAATGCTAAACATCAAAGAGAGTGGCCTCACCTTTACCCCTTCTTTCTTTAATCTATGAGCAAGCTTTCCTGCAAAAAATGAAGTAAATCTGGTGAAAATATTTCATGGCCAACTAATCATCAGATAAAAGGAGATTCAGCTTACAATGTTACCAAGCAGTCTATGTTATCATGATCAATAATAAATTCTCTCCAACATGTGCTGAAGACTTGAAGCATCCCAGATGTAACTAGTGTTTAGTTACCAGATGTTAACAGGTGTCTGACATGGAAACCTTCTAACACTCAACCACGAGGATTACTTATCAAATCATTGATACATGTATACTGGCAATGCTTAATACATGTCAAAAATATTAATAGATGTTAAAACTGCTTGAATGACAATGCTTAACTTCAAACAGCATGCAAAAAATGGGATTTCTAGAAGCAGAGAATACCAAAAAAAAAAAAAAGTTACTTAACTAAGATCTGCAAAAATGTTTATAATAAACAAATTATTGCAAAACATTATATGTGAAACCTGAGGATGAACTGTTGCAATGAATGCAAATCACACAGGACAAAATATTATAAGAAGGTTTTGTCAATGAGCATGCCACCACATTAAATCAGCATGATAGAAACTTTACACACTTATGCAACAAATGTAGGCAATTCTGTTTAACTAACATGGCATCTACCTGGTAAAATTATAAAATATATAAACACTGGAAAGTTGTTAACATATACGCCAGCCAACTATTAAATTTTGGTATATTTCCAAAATATCAATTAAGAAACTGCGGCTAGTATACAATCTGCAAATCATTAATAGATGTTTACTGATATTTGTGATGTTTTCAGAAATTATACTATCTTAGAAAGAATTCAATTGGTTTTGCAGTACCACAGTATTTGGTGGTGGTGGAGGAAGCAGGGTATTCCATCAAACATCTTGAGCTGAAGACAACCCCATGTCTCGGTTTTCCAACCACAAAAGCTTGTTGTAAAAATTTTGGATGGAATATTTTAGTCAAATTCAGTTTGGTGTATGATTGGTGGACACTGTTCACAGCACTAACTACAATAATCACCAAAGAACATAATTTCCACCGCCTTAGGCATTGTTGTGGAATATTTTCATCCTTAGAAAATCCTTCTTCATTATGTTGCTTGAGAGGCAACCATCAAAATAAGTGATTTCCCTTCATCCTCTTTGTGTGCAAAATCTGCTACACTTTCATCTTTCACCTTCGTCATGACCTTGAACTTCTTGGCTTGTTCTAGGCGAACCCATTATTGCATTTTTCACCACAATGGAAGCACTTGAAGGTTGTCTTTTCTCCATATACATTTCCTTTGATGAGACATAACCAATGCAGAAGCAACATGAATTGTTCAGTGCATAACTTGCAACTTTCGCATAGCAGCCATTCTTTCATTTTACTTCACATCAATTTGGAGTACAACATGGTAACATTCAACATTTCAAAGACTATGTCCAACCATGTCTAATAGATCAATTATTCAAGGTCTTGATGAAACTTCAGTGAAATAGCCTCCTCAATTTCAAGCAAACCCCATTTATGTGGTCGAATTACAAAACCTCACAATGTAGCCCACCATTTCTCCTCTTTATTGTAGTTTATAAAAAATGAGTTGCAAAAGTTGTTCATAATTGACAGGAAGAAAATATTGCTTTGAAATTTGTTCATCTTAGAGCATGTCACAACATCTTGATCTGTTTTTTAAATATTGCTACAATTTAGCAGGAGGATATGGGACTTCATAAGCCTCATGAATCTGATGCCACTAGAATTTACCTCGACCAGAAAGCCAATCACAAAATATTTCTGAGTCACCTGCCCATGGAAGTTGGGAATAGCAAGTTTTCTGCACTTATGTGGTATGGATATTATCATGACTTCACTCACCAAGATAGAGCATTCAATGATACTGATATCATGATTATCTCTCATATAGTAATTCAGAAGAAAATTACTGACATAATAGTAACCACGATTTGGTGAAATATTATGAGTATGATCAACCCTAGTATTTTTTCAGAACTAATAATAACAGAATCTATTAGAAAGTATAATCAACCCTAGGATGGTTTTGAAATTTTGTGAAAAAAGAGCTTATTTTGCTTTTGAGAACAGTGAACTAGCATTGGATAATTATGAACCCCTTTCTTATGGAGAAACATACTTGGAAGATACTTCTAAAAGAATATTACGAGCTTATTCTCATATTAAAATTGGCACTAAAAGAATCAATAGGTGATGGACAATGTCATAGGGAATGATTACCCAATAATAGAGTTGGAGATATTCTAAACCATTCATCCACCCTTCTGAACTTCTCATCCATCTTAGAACTCAAGTCTACCAGGAAGTTAATTTGCTCAATGTTGATGACTTGATACAAGTTCCTTTTTTCCATTTCCTTGACCCTTTGATTCATGATTGATGAATCCTTGTATTTCTTATGACTTCTCCACAAGAGAAACAGTTCAAGACCAAAAAACTTCATACCAAACAATGGATGCACCAAAGAAAATCACCAAGAACTGAAGAGGAAGGGGAACGAATAAAGAATGATTCGGTCAAGAAGAGAATGGTAAAAAAGTTCCAGTCCACAAACAATCTAGGTTTATTCAGTATGAAAAGTAGACCACAGAATTCCTCAAAGAGTGAAGCAAGGAAGTTATAGAACACATGAAAAACCTAACACAAACCTATAAACAATACTAACAATCATTTGACTATATTAGAAACCATAAAATCACCAATCCTGAACTTCATTGTTATGCTTTCAGGACAGTTTAATCCATAAGATACCAAAACAACACTTAGAGTCAGCTTACACCTAAAATCTAATGGGGGCAATAAGCAAAGCTACTCCAACTAGTGTAGGTGCTATTAGGATTGCCCTTATGACAATAAGGCTTTAATAGACCACCTTTCAAAAATTTTCTCAAGAAAAAGCACCATCCATGACTGGTGCAACTAGGAATAGTGTCAATGGAAGAACTGTAATTTCTTACAGTTTTGATAGCCTCTCAGTAAAAAGATAATATAACTCATTGAGACTTCATTTGGCATGATTCTTGAAATACCAGAAAGCTTATAAACAAGCTATCCAACTGCACCATCCTTACCTTAGATTCAAGAAAGTTTGCACTTGACTAAGTGGTCTTTTAACTGCTGTAGCTTTAGGAATACTCTAGACATTGGTACTAGGATGTTGATTCCTTTGCTTCTTACAAGAATGTTGCTCCATGCTTTTATGCACCATTTACCTAAAGACATCTAAAGTTCCTGACAGGTGGTGGTTTAACAAAAATGACAAACATATCTTTTACTGTTTAGGGACAGTTTTCCCATGAACCCGCTTTATCTAATTGTAATTGTATGACATTTTTAACTCACTAAGATCCTCTGTGTTTCCTTTATCTCTTTTAAATTTATGCCTAGGTGATAATCTGATGTGGCCCAAAAATGGACTGTGTTGAATAGAAAGAAAAAGTACAAGGAGGTGGACAAAACTTTCCACAAAGTTATGCTTAAGCAAAATTCAAGTCCACCATTAAGCTAACCCTAGGCCCCCTTAGCCCTTATAAATCTACAGGAAATAAAAGAATTCCAAATCTACCCATAATTTCGAAAAATAGAAAGTACTATTCAAGTGGAATATGCCTATGCAATTCTAAGGTGATATGGACTAATTAAACTGATGAAATTGAGAAAACAAATTTCCTAAAATGGTAACTTTCCACTTCTAGGCTCTTGTAGACCATTGAAACGATGGATTTTGGCAATGGAACATGAAGTTGATGGACTCCAACAAATGGCAAGTTTGTCATGCTATAAATGCTGCTTCTCAAAAGTCCCCATATGCACAATTTGACAAGCGGAGTCAAAGTTATGCTTGGAATTGTATATCTCAGCTCTAAACTGCTCTGGCTCACAGCTTTCTTGCACAAAGTCTCCTTCTCCAACTAATCCACAGTATGACGCCACATCGATTTCACATCAAAAAAGTTCTTTCATTTAGAAGTTTCCTGATCTAAGATGTCTATAGTACAAATTTTATTGTGACTTAGAGAAAATACTAAATTCCCTCATGTAAATCCAAGTTATGGAATATGGAGTCATATACCAGTTTATACAGATTCATACTAGGAAGTGAGAAACAGTAATACATTTCATATCAGTATGGTGCAATACGTACAATGGCATGTACCTTGGCACAGTGTGGTGTCATTATGTACCATGGTACCATTGGTTTTTTCAAATGTTAGCCATAACAAATCTAGTATCTCCCCAAAACTAATTTTTATCCACTTACTGGGGAAAAACAGTTCACACTGCCCATATCAGCTAAAACGGCTTGTGAACTAGTGGTATCCACCAAAATTGACAGATCCAAAAATAGTTGATATAAACAAGTGTAAAATTGGTTCAAATTAATTCAACATGTGAGAGTACTTTAAGACTCATTCGAGCTTTCCATGTAAGTTATAAATCATATCTTTATATATTATAATGACATCTAGAACAGTTTATAGGTTATATTTTCAGTTCTAGCATTTAAAGAAGCGAGAAGGAAAGAGAAAAATGGGGAGAGAAGAGAAAGATAGATAATGGTTCTTAAGGAAAATGTATGTTCATGTGTATGTTTTCTTACAACAAGAACCATGGCAGCATTTATATGTAGAAAATGTGCCTCCACAACAAAGTGATATGAATTCTCAATTGGTAAATCTAGACTTGCTAGTTGCTAGCTATAGTTAAAAAAACACTATAAATAAGTACAATCATCACTCGTAAAACATTTTTAAAAACACCATGATATTTTAATATTTTGTATTATTATATCATTTCCCATTTTTAATGTTTTAGAAGTAGCTTGACTACATAAATACAGTTTCATGACTAACCAATATACTGGCTGCTACTAGTATGTTTGTGATAACCCAGCCCAAAACTTTTTGGCCTGGAGTTTAATTTGGTATAGGCCGGCCTTTTGGCCCATGGCCAGATGTTTGATCATTGCCCAAGGCCTATGTTGGAAAAAAAAAGGGGGCAATTCCCCTGTTCAAGTTGTAATTGGAGAAGAAGAACAAGTTTTCCTCCTCTTTGAACTCCAAGCGAGGGATCTCACCAGCTATAAAACTCCCGCCGGTCCCTCTCATGAAGCCTCGAAGCCAACCCCTCTCTGCTTTCTTCTTTATCTTCTTTGGGTTCAGCACCATCCCACCATAAAGCTCCATGGCCAACCTCCACCACCATGGTTGCTGTGATCCTCTCTTCACTCACCATCTTCTGGCAAGACTCCACCACCTAGATCATGGCTCCAACTCGCAAATCACTAAAGTTTTATCAGCCAAGAATGCTCTCCGCTACTGCTCGATCGCCACAGCCACTCTTGCCGGCAACAAGGTGATGATCTCTTCTCCCTCATCCACTTGATTTTTCCGACCTTTACCCCCCCTATGAGGCCACTGCCGGTTGGGATTGCAACAGCAATATGCCGGATTCATCAAGAAAAATGGATGCTCTGTTTTAATTTGAGTTCCCTGTTTTCTTCTTCTTTCCCTGTTGTTTGAACACCATCCGACCGTTGTTCCACCACTGTGCTGCCGTTGTGCTTGGCTGCCGATCTTCCAGCAGCAAAGCCATGGTACCACCAGCCAAGTCTTCTCCTCATCCTTGAGAGGATCGGGCATAGATGCCCTGTTTATTTGCCAAGAAACCAGGAAAGAAAGAGAAAAGAAGGAAAAAAGAAAAAGAAAAGAAAAGAGAACCTTCTCTCTCTTCCCTCTCTCCTCTGTTTTTCCTACTTCCTCCCTCTAGTTTCTCTCTAGAATTGTTTCCCTCTCTACTTTCTCTCTATGAAGTTTCTCTCTCTAGCCTCTTTCCTTCTCAACTCTCTTTCCATATGGGTTGGGTGGACCCCAGAGGGTCTCTATGCTATGATTGATTGCTTCTAGTGAGCAATTTTGAACCGACCTGGTAGTCACATAGTGTATTGGTCCTTGCTGGCCTTCATCGAACACCATTAGATTTTGTAACTTTCGATTTTGAACCGACCTAGAGTCCAAGGCTGCAGCTGGTTTAGAGACCACAAATGAAAGCTACTGCTTGCTGTTTTTATTCCTGTTATACCTTCCTTGATTCCTGAAGCAGAGTTGAGTGGAGTTTGGCATGGGTTGTCTATGGCAGTGGAGCATTTTCATGTTACATATATCTGGTTGCAGGGTGATTTGTCCACAGTTATCAGCTAGCTTCTTGGCAGTGGAGTCTCTCTTCATCCTTACCTTGCTGATAGTTTGCATCTCAAGCAGCAAGGTATCTGGTGGCATGCTTCTCATATTTATCATGAAGGAAATCAGATTGTCGATTTCCTTCCAAATATTGGTTGTGATCTATCTACAGCACCCTCCATTTTGGAGTATCAATTACCCACTGGGTCTCTTTACTTTGGTTTTAGCTTATACTTCTTCATCTTTCTTTAGATTGTAACCAAGTTCTGCTCTTGTTTCTTGGGCATGTTTATTACAAAAAAAAAAAAAAAAAAAAAAAAAAATCTTTTTCTGTTCTCTAATGGAAGAAGCATTAAACTAGTTTGAGAAATCCAATCTAAAGTTATTTCAGATTGAACGAAAAAGTACTAATCTAAATTCAGATTAAAGCAGAATCTCAACCTCAAGATCTGTCATGGGTGACAGTTCACACTAAGCAACATCATGACAGTTCCTGATTATTACATTGAAAGATTCTACAGCATGAAGGCTGGTTCAACAGCGCTGAAAAGGAAATTAAAAATGCAGAGAATCAAATAAATTAGGTGATATAAAGGACAGGTAACTATATCTTGTCCATGGCAATAGGGATGATCAAGTACCATGTTCTCTAGAGCAGCAGCACAACAAACTTCTCAGTACAACCAGAAACCCCAAAACTAAGCTTATGTTATCAGTAGATACATTAGATTGTCCGTGGTTGGAATTATAAGAAACTATAATTTACCACAATGCTAAAGAAAAGCAAAAGATAGCCGGCATTTTTGACATGTATTACCAAGAGAAGTTGTCTTTCCACCTCCATTCACACCAACAACCATAATCACAGCAGGTTTCCTGTTAGCATAAGGACATCGAAAAAGAAGAACTTAAAGTCAACCATAAGGAAAAGAGATTAAATGTACCCAACCATAAAAGCCCCATGCAAAACCTGAATCCTAGCTGAAGCTCTGTCTTCTTGCCTTTGCTTGTCAACAAGTCTAGAACACTCCTTTTCAAAGCATCCTGTGTAACCAACAGTACTAAATACGACCTTTCAAACAATTCAAATACTTTCCACTGCACTTCTACTAGAAAACCACAATCTGATCACCTAGTTACATACAATGCCAACTCTTTGCTCAGATTGAAGCAGACGTACATGTAGCAATCTTACAAATTAATGAAAAAAAAGATATCCGAAAGCCCGAAAGAGATAAAAGCAACTACCTTTATCTCGTTTCCAGACTTGAGCTTCCCCGCTAATATATCACCCCTCAAGCTATCCACAATCTTCATAGAGATCCTGGGCCCAAAGTCCGACACCAATAAAGCCTGATCAAAATAAAAAGAGAAAAAGAAACATAATTCAGTACTAATTCTAGATTTCCAGACTTCTCAGCAGCATTAAGAGTGGACCTCTTCGAGCTCATCGAGGACGCGGTCAGTGTCGGCGAGGTTCCAGTACAGGAGGAGCTCATCGATGACGGCGAGGTTCTCCCGGGTCTTGGAGAAGCCAGAGAAGATCTTTTCCACGTCGCTCTTGGCTTTTTCCTTGATAAGCCGGCCCAGCCTGGTGAAGAACCCGGTCTGCCCAGCGGCGCACCGGAACCGGGCGGCGCCTCCGTCTCGCCGGAGGTGGAGGCTGGCCGGGGGTCTGGAGGGGGCGAGGAGGGCAGAGAGAGGACGAGGGGGACGTGAAAGGATGGTACTCAGCTGCGAGGAAGCAGCAGCCATCGTCGCCTTTTCCCTCGCCTCTCGTCCTTTTTCTGAGCGCTGGTTGGATGGGGGGTTTTAAGGTGAGATAGGTTGGATGGGGCAAAGGGAGATGGGATTTTGAGGAGATGCCGTGGGTGGCGGTAAAGACCGCAAGTGCAGGGGACTCGCGTGGGTCGCATGCGAATGATGGAAAATACTTTCTACACCGGGGCGATGACTTACCTCCGTACGGAACCGAAGCTTAAAAAAAAAAAAATTTCAAGCTCCGGTACGGAAACCAAGCACTACGAGCAATATTCCCGGAGCTACATCATCCGATTCATAAGGCACTAAGATTGCGCCAGCAAACCGGCAATCTATCCATTGCTGATAATTTAAAGAAATTTCATCAGATTACGATATTTTTAAGTTGATAATTTATATTATCAAATAATTTAAATTATTTTTTATAAAATAATTTAGATTATCAAATAAAGAAATGACTATCTAAATTACTAAATATTTAATAATTTAATAATAATATATTTAAATAAAAATATCTTCATAAAAAAATATAATATTATATTATATTATATCATAATAATATTATTATATTATATAATATTAAATAATAATATTATAATAATATTATAATATTATAATATATGATAATATAATAATAATGTTAGGAATAAATTACACTTCCGTCAAAGTTCAGTCTCATACTTAGTCTAATGCAATTGATAATCACGAAAGAGCTTTGATCGGGAATGCTTCCTCCAATAGTCGAACCCCAGCCAAACTTCTTCAACGGCCGAACTCCAGTCGAACTTCTTTTACAGCCAAACTCCTCCAGGAGCCGAGCTCCTTCCGGATTCCTCTAGGAGCCGAACTTCTTTCGAATTTCTCCTTCAGTCGGATTCCTTTACGAGCCGAACTCCTTCCAAATTTCTCCTTCATGAGCCAAACTTCCTCCGGATTTCTCCTTCAGTCGGATTCCTCGAAAAACCAAACTCCTTCCGAACTTCTCCTTCAATCGAATTCCTCCAGGAGCCAAACTTCCTCCGGACCTCTCCTTCAATTAGATTCCTCCAGAAGCCAAACTCCTTTCGAACTTCTCCTTCAGTTGGATACCTCTAGGAGCTGAACTCCTTCTAGATTTTTTCTTCAGTTGGATTCCCTTCTGGATTTCTCCTTCAGTCGGATACCTCCACGAGTCGAACTCCTTCCGGATTTCTCCATTAGTCGAATTCCTCCAGGAGCCAAACCCTTTCCGAACTTCTCCTTCAGTCGGATTTCTCGAGGAGCTGAACCCCTTTTGGACTCCCTCCGAACCTCTCCTTCAGTCGAATTCCTCCAGGAGCTGAACTCCTTCCGGACCTCTCCTTCAATCGAATACCTTCAGGAGCCAAACTTCTTCCGAACTTCTTCTTCAATCGGATTCCTTCGGAAGCCAAACTCCTTCCGGACTTATTCTTCAGCCGAACCTCTCTACCAATTAGACTCCTTCTGGACTTCTCCATCAATCGAACTCCATCCGGATTCCTCCAATGGATTACTTTCAGGTTTCAACTAGCATTTCTCGCGAATGATCCTCTCTAGCCGTCTTCCCTTAAAAAGTCGAACTCCTTTGGAATTGATATATATCAAAGTTCTTCACCAACCAACGCCTGCTTCCTCCGAACTATAGCTATTAAATCTCGACGAACGAGCACATCATGACATGCGACACCTCCCTCTCCATAGCAAACCCCATGCGGTCCCGAGCGGCCCACTACCAGATGGTTATGGCTGTCACTATCAGTCTAGAGACATCTCTCTCCATAGCAAACCTCATGCGGCCCCGAGCGGCCTACTACCGGATGGTTATGGCTGTCACTATTACTCTGACGATATCTCTCTCCATAACAAATCTCATGCGGCCCCGAGTGGCCTACTACCGAACGATTATGGCTGTCACTATCGGTCTGCTACAGACTCCATCTATAAAAAGGGATCCTCATATTCATTTTCTCTAAGCTCTCTTCTCCTTCCCGAAACTCTACTAAACTCTTCCCTAAGCACTCCATCTCTATTGGCCAGAAGAGCTGACTTGATCGTCGAAGGATCCTATCGGAGCCACCACCACCGACTCCGAACGGAACTTTATTTTGTAGATCACCGACGGTGACCTCTTCTTCCTCAACTCCAGCTCGATCCGGCATCAATCAAATTCTGCACCAATAGGATTGGCACTAGAGAAAGGGCCCCCTCTGTTTTCGAGGTACCCTTATTTTTAAATGAGTGCCCAGTCGATCCTATGGATCTTCTTCTTCAAAGTTCATCTCCATCCTCTCCCTCAATCCCAAGAAATGCCTTCAAAGAAGGCGACTATCAAGAGATCTACTACTTCTGCCACCAGATCTGGGCCAGATCCGTCTATCTCTGCTCCATCACCGATGCTTCAACCTCCTCCTCCACTGATGGCCATGGTAGATCCGAAGCAGTTTAACCTACTGATGTAGTGGGTTCAGGGCCTCACCAAAATGGTGCAAGCCATGTGATAGCCCCTGGTGGCGCTTTCGTCAGGAAACCCACCGTCAGAATATCAAGAATTGGTCCCAAGGAGGAGCATTTGGGCTAGCATAACCATCGCCCCTGGGAAGGAGAAACAGAGAGCAGAGGATTTTTGCTCGGATCATGATTCTTCTCCGAAAGGGACCTTCCCCATCCATAGCCGGAAGCCTTCCAAGATCTACAATCGAGATGACGTCCTTAATCAAAAACTATGAAAGATGGATCGATGGATTGAGGGATCCACCACGTCGCTCTGGTTCATCATGATGACGTCTGCACCGATCTCTCTTTCTCTTCCCGAATTATGCAAGAGCCCATTCCACCGAACTTTAAGCTTCCTCAATTTGAAAGCTACGATGGAACCTCTGATCTGATCGATCATCTAAAAGCCTTCCGGACCATGATGCTGCTCCATGGCGCACCAGATGCCATTTTATGCCGAGCTTTTCCATCTACCTTAAAGGGAGCAGCAAGAAATTAGTACTCAGCGTTGAAGTCAAAAATGATCTTCTCCTTTGACTAGATGAGCCATTAGTTTGTGGCTTATTTTGTTAGCAGTCGGCGTCCTCGTCGAGGTTTGAATTTTCTGATGAATATCAAGCAAAATGATGGAGAATCTTCCAGGCTTATATCATCCGATTTAATGCTGCTGCATTGGAGGTCCGGAACCAGGACTAGTCTATTGCAATGGCCTCACTCAAGGGTGGCCTTCAGAAGAACGATTTATTATTCTTCCTGGAGAAGAAGTATCCCAGGAACTTTGCCAATCTACTAGCTCGAGTTGAGGGATATACCCAAGCGGAAGAAGCCTTCAAGTTAAAGGATGAGGAAGCCGCAGGAGAGCGAGTCTAATATGCCTGACGCTGATGGAGAGCCGAATGAAGTTCAATCGTGCTCACGGACTCCCTCCGAGCGCAAGCGAGCCCAAACTCCTCTTCGAGCTCATCATCAAAGAAGCCTCGATAGAAGGGCGTGAAGAAATTCTCCTCCTGGAAGGTTCCACAACTATGCCCCCCTTAATGCTCGTAAAACTCAAGTTCTGATGAAAATTAAGAATTAGCTACCAAGATCAAAAAAATTATAATCTCCCCCAAACAAGTGCAATTGAAGCAAGTACTACCTCTACCATCATGACCACGGTCATGATACTGAAGAATGCATTCAGCTCCAAGACAAAATCGAGGAGCTCATCAAGAGAGGCCAACTGGATCGATTTCTCAGACGTCGGTCCGAAGCGAGAGAAGATCGGCCAAGGGTGCTGCTGCAGTCAGAACCACCAATGAGGGAGGAACAACAAGGAGATCGGCCGCCTCTCGGTATCATTAACATTATCTCTGAGGGATTTAGTGCTTCAGCGAGCCGCCATCTCTCAGCCTCAAAGTTAGGAAAAGCTTGTCCCAAATTGGAAAGGCCAGTATGAAATAGAGGAGATCGTCCAGCCCAAAACTTATCGCCTAAAGGAGCTCGGAGGAACAACGCTCCCATGATCTTGAAATTCAAAAAATCTGAGGATATACTCCCAATAATTTTTCTTTAATAAAACTCCTCTATTTCAATATTATTATTTTTTTGTGCAAAAACTATGTGATGATAGGAAAGAAGCAATCAATAGTGGCCATATTAGGAACAGGAGAAGAATCTTGTCCTAATATGAGCAAGTCGAAGGCCTCGTTTATTTTAGATGAGATAAGGAGAGAGGCTCGGACAATAGCTCCTTCAATCTCGACTAGAGATAAGATCTCTTCTGAGCTTCAACATCAATAGGAGATAAGATCTTCTTCAACCTCGATTGGAGATAAGACCTCCTCCGAGCTTCTAGGAGCTTCAACGTCAATAGAAGATAAGATCTCCTTCAACCTCGACTGAAGATAAGATCTCCTCCGAGTTCAACGTCAACAGGGGATAAATCTTCTTCAACCTCCACTGGAGATAAGATCTCCCCGAGCTTCAACGTCAATAGGAGATAAGATCTTCTTCAACCTCGGCTAGAGATAATATCTCTTCCGAGCTTTCAGGAGCTTCAACGTCAACAGGAGATAAGATTTTCTTCAACCTCAACTGAAAATAACATCTTTCCTGAGCTTCAACGTCAATAGGAGATAAGATATCCTTCAACCTCAACTGAAGATGAGATCTCCCCCGAGCTTCAACCTCAATGCCAACAGGAGATAAGATCTCCTTCAACCTCGGTAGGAGATAAGATCTCTCCTGAGCTTCAATGTCAATAGGGGATAAGATCTTCTTCAACCTCGGCTGGAGATAAGATTCCCCGAGCTTCTAGGAGCTTCAACATCAATAGGAGATAAGATCTCCTTCAACCTCGATCGGAAAGAAGATCTCCCCCGAGCTTCAACGTCAACAGAAGATAAAATCTTTTTCAATCTCAGCTTGGAGATAAGATCTCCCCGAGCTTCAACGTCAATGGGAGATAAGATCTTCTTTAACCTCAGTTGGAGATAAAATCTCCTCCGAGTTTCAACGTCAACGTCAACAGGAGATAAGATCTCCTTCAACCTCAGTTGGAGATAAGATCTTCTCCGAGCTTCAATGTCAATAGGAGATAAGATCTCCTTCAACCTCGGTTGGAGATAAGATCTCTCATGAGCTTCAACCTCAACATCAATAAGAGATAAGATCTCCTTCAACCTCGGTTGGAGATAAGATCTCCTCGAGCTTCAACATCAATAGAAGATAAGATCTCCTTCAATCTCGGTTGGAGATAAGATCTCCTCCGAGCTTCAACGTCAACGTCAACAGGAAGAGATAAGATCTTCTTTAACCTCGGTTGGAGATAAGATATCCCCGAGCTTTTAGGAGCTTCAATATCAATAGGAGATAAGATCTCCTTCAATCTTGGTTGGAGATAAGATCTCCCCCGAGCTTCAACGTCAATAAGATATAAGATCTCCTTCAATCTTGGCTGGAGATAAGATCTCCCTCAAGCTTCAACGTCAACCTTAACAGGAGATAAGATCTTCTTCAACCTCGGCTAGAGATAAGATCTCCCCCGAGCTTCAACATCAACCTCAATAGGAGATAAGATCTCTTCCTTCCCGGTTCGAAAGATCGCTTCACTTCTAGCGACTAGCTTCTGTGTTTGACCCATATGGAACAATTTAGAGAAGGAAAACTATCAAGGGACTGTAGACTGGGCTACCTAAGTCGGGTGTCCCCTCCTAACGCTACTTTCTGTTCAAGTCATAAGAGGAGAAAAAACTTGGTTTAACGGAAGCTGGTGTTAGGGTAGGGTTTAGAGTTTTCCTTTCAACCTCGGCTTGAGATAAGATCTCTTCCGAGCTTCCAAGAGCTTCAACATCAACAGAAGATAAGATCTTCTTCAACCTCGACTAGAGATAAGATATCTCCCGAGCTTCAACGTCAACAGGAGATAAGATCTTCTTCAACCTTGATTGAAGATAAGATCTCCTCCGAGCTTCAACCTTAACGTCAACAGGAGATAAGATCTTCTTCAACCTCGACTGAAGATAAGATCTCCTTCAAGCTTCAATGTCAACGGAAGATAAGATCTTCTTCAACCTCGGCAGAAGATAAGATCTCCCTCGAGCTTTAACCTCAATGGGTGCAGGGCCTAGAAAGAAACTTCGGCAATCGTCTTTTTTGTACTCTCTTTCTTCAAATTTCAAACTCAGGAGTGGGAGGACTATTGTTGGGGATAAACCCCGCTTCTGCTGAAGTCTGGTCTGATGCTTAGCCTAATGCAATTGATAATCACGAAAAAGCTTCGATCAAAAATTCTTCCTCCAATAGCTAAACCCCAACCGAACTCTTCTAGTGGTCGAACCCCAGCCGAACTCTTTTCACAATCGAACTCCTCTAGGAGCCAAGCTCCTTCCGAATTCCTCCAGAAGCCGAACTTCTTCCAAATTTCTTCTTTAGTCAGATTCCTTCAGGAGCCGAACTTCCTTCAGATTTCTCCTTCAATCAAATTCCTCAAGGAGCCAAACCTCTTCCGGACTTCTTCTTCAGTTGAATTCCTCCAAGAGCCAAACTTTCTCCGAACCTCTCCTTCAATTGGATTCCTTCAGGAACCGAACTCCTTTCAGACTTCTTTTTCAGTCGGATTCCTTCAGGAGTCGAACTCCTTCTAAATTTGTTCTTCCGTCGAATTTTCTTCCAGATTTTTTCTTCAGTCGGATATCTCCATGAGCCAAACTCCTTCTGAATTTCTTCTTCAGTCGGATACCTCCACGAGCCAAACTCCTTCCAGATTTTTCCTTCAGTTGGACTCCTCCAGGAGTCAAACCCCTTTCGAACTTCTCCTTCAGTCGGATTTCTCTAAGAGCCAAATCCCTTCTGAACTTCTCCTTCAATCGAATTCCTCGAGGAGCTGAACTCCTTTTGAATCTTTCTTTCAGTCGAATTCCTCTATGAGTCCAACTTCTTTTAGACCTCTCTTTCAATCGGATACCTCCAGGAGCCAAACTTCTTTTAGACTTCTCCTTCGATCAAATTTCTCCACCAGTCAGACTTCTTCTGGACTTCTTCATCAGTCGAACTCCATCCGGATTCCTCCAGTGGATTACTTTCTAGTTTCAACTAGCATTCCTTCCGGATGATCTCCTCTAGCTGTCTTCTCTTAAGAAGTCCGAACTCCTCTGAAATTGATATATGTCAAAGTTCTTCACCAACCAACGCTTGCTTTCTCTAAACTACAGTCATTAAATCTCGACGAACGAGCACATCACGACATGCGACATCTCTCTCTCCATAGCAAATCTCATGTGGCTCCGAGCGGCCTACTACCAGATGGTTATGACTGTCACTATCCATCTGACGATACCTCTCTCTCCGTAGCAAATTCCATACGGCTTCGAGCAGCCCACTATCGGATGGTTATGACTGTTACTATTAGCCTGGCAATACCTCTCTCTCCATAATAAATTTCATGCGGCCCTGAGCGATCTACTATCGGACGATTATAGCTATCATTATCAGTCTGCTACAAGCTCTATCTATAGAAAGGGATCCTCATATACATTTTCTCTAAGCTCTCTTCTCCTTTTCGAAATTTTACTGAACTCTTGCCTGAGCACTCCATCTTTATTGGTCAGAAGAGCTGACTTAATCATCGGAGGATCCTACCGGAGTCACCACCATCGATTTCAGATGAGACTTTATTTTGTAGGTCACCAGCGGTGACCTCTTCTTCCTTAACTCCAGCTCGATCTGACGTCAATCAGATTCTGTACCAATAAATAATATATTATAATAATATATTATATTATATTATATTATAATTATAAATATATTAAAATATAATATATTATATATAATATATATTATAATATAATAATATTATATAATATAATATTATGTTATATTAAAATATTATTATAATATAATAGATATTATATAATATTATTATAATATTATTATTTTAATAATAATATATTCTAATAATATTATAATATTATAATATAGTAATACATGATAATATAATAATAACATATTATAATATATTATAATAATATATATAATATAATATTATATTATATATATATTATATATATTATCCCATAGATATATAATATATTATATATAATATATATTATAATATATAAATTTTTATTTATATTATAAATATAATATTATATTATATTATAATAATATTATAATATTATATTATATTATATGATAATATACACTATAATATATATTATATAATATATAATATATATATATATATATATAATATATATATTAGAATATAAATATATATTAGACTATAATAAATATTATAATATATAATATATATTTATTTATAATATATATATATATATATTTTATGTATGGACTATAATTTTTAATAAATTTGATTTAAGAATATTTTAAAAATTTGATATTATATTACTAGTAATCTGATTATCATATTAAACATGTCAATAAAGATTTTCAATAATTTTACTGTAATATTATCTATACGTAACCAACATAATAATCAACATTACTGATAATCTATCTAGATTATAGGTAATCTAGATTACTAGATAATCTAGATTACTACTATCTAGTAACGTACCAAATGTAATCTAAGAATTTGAAGGGGGATAATTTTGATAATATATTTTTCAAGTAATACTTTGTGCATCGCATGAGATAGAGTAAAATTGACATAGAGTACATCATTCAATTAATCGATTATCTTGGATCACATAGTAAAATTAATAATGGAAGTGCATTTAATGTCATTGAGCTTTTTTTTTTTATCAAATTTTTTATGATGAAAATATTCTTCTCTTTTGTAGAATAACGAAAGAGCAGTATTATGACTTTCTAATGCCATATAGCGCAATATAAAGTCATAATAAGGCAATAGAAAGTCATATAAGATATAAAAAGTCATATATACATTCAGAATGTCGTATATATTAACCAAAAATTATATAAGATATCAAAAAATCATAAATAATATTCATAATATCATATATATCCACAGGAAGTCATATATATTCTTCAGTATATAATATATATTTACATGAAGTCATGTAAAGCATTAGAAAGCTATATATAATATTTAGAATGTCATATATATTCACAGAAAATCATATATAATATTAATGATATCATATATATATATTCATATAAAGTTATATATATTATTTAGGATATCATATATATTTACAAGAAATCATATAAGACATCAAGAAACTATATATATCGTTTATGATATCATATATATTATTTAGGATATCATATATATTCATATGAAGTTATATATATTATTTAGAATATTATATAAGATATCAAGAAGCTATATATATTATTCAGAATATCATATATAAAGTCATATATACTATTCAAGATATCATATATATTCACAAGAAATTATATAAGGCTTAAAGAAGTTATACATATTATTCAAGAAGTTATAATATACTCATAAGAAGTTATAATAACTAGAGAATATCATATAAAATAATAAAAAATCATAAATATTATTTAGAATATCATAAAAAATTATAAACATAGTTCAGGATGTCATATATACTCATAGAAAGTCATATAAGGCATCATAGAGGAAAAGAGCATTTCAAAAACTCTTTGATGTACTGTCACCCCTGAATCTGGATGACGGTGCCACACCCCACCCTTATCTAAGAGTAAGGAGTTGTACTTTATCCTTGAACAAGAGCTAAAAGGATTTCTAAACTAAACTGAATTGCAATATTACTTAAACCTACTTTCCAAATAATTGCCTTAACCAATTCCTTAATCAATCATAAACATTTCATTTAAGCCTTTCTAACATACTAAAAGAAACATTCCAATTTAACTCATCACTTCACAAATCCAAACTCAATATTTCATAAATAAAAATTCACTTTATACATACATTCCAAAAAGAAAATATGCTTAATAGTTTCTAGTTCAAGAACATAACTATTTAATACAAATCAAAATATTATCAACTCTCTTTCCCTGATTTACATAATCAACTTCTTTTTTTAAGACGATTGTTAATACACGCATACTGATACAATCCTCTGAACTTAGCTACTCCAAAACTGCAATGAGAAAGAGTGAAGGATGAGACTTAGGAAGTCTCAGTGAGTAGATAAACAATCTAATAGTGAAAAGATAGGAAGGCATAGCTATAATATTCACTATCATAATATATAACATATGTTTTTTATATACTTTCAAATATAAGTAAACCAAATAAGAACAAGATCACAAATAAATTATTTTGCTAAAAGAAGATTTTACTGAGCTAAAATAAGTTTACTGAGCTAATAGAATTGTTGAGCCAAAAGAATTCTACTGAACTAAATACACACATTTTTCTCTTTTCTGAATAATGTTGATGGCTATGGCTGACTACCCCCAGCGCACCCCTACCATGAGTAGTCAGTGCATTGTATGAATGCTGATGATAAAGCCCCATCGGGTATTCTGATATACTGCCAAGTCCCATCGAACATTCTGATATACTGTCAAGCCCCACTGGGTATTCTGATACCTTAAATCGTAAGAAGGTGCTGGCTGCTATATGCTGCATGACATATTGTGTTATGCATTATTTTCAAAAGCTGATACTGAATAAACTTTCAAATACTAATAGGCTAATTTAAATAAAATCCAAACAAGAGATAAGCTAAGTATCAAAATATTTGTACATATTTTTGTTTCATACTTATGAATATGAATAGAATCACATATAAGAAAAAATACCAAAGCTAGATAAGAAAATTCACTCACCTCAACTGGCTATTAGTTAAATGGACTTACTCAAAGTACCTTTTCAAATCTTTTTTTTCCTATATCATCAATAAACATTGATTAAACTCATATCTTATGATTTAAGACCAAAACTACACATACTTTGCTTCTAAACTCTTACTTTAGTCTTTTAATCATTCTCTCTTACTTTATCTTGTTTGCTTTAGCTTAGATCTAACTATACTTAATATAAATTTAGAAATTTCCAAAAGTTCAGCTATGGTTTCATCCTTACAAATAGTTCCAAATTCGGTCAACATAGTTCTAATTACTTACTAAACTATTCCACAGTTCCTAGTAAAATTGATAGCATAATTCATCCTCCAACTCAGGTTTAATTGTCTAATTTTGCTTTACTACAATATCTCATCTAATAACACAACTTAAATGATTAATTCAAACCTAATTTAGAGCTTAAGAGCTTTACCTCAAACTGCTACAATCCTATAGAAGTTCTGAAACCAACTTCTCTCTTTCCAACTATCAACAACCTTTCTTTCTCCAAACCAGTTTATTCCCAAACCATCTTTTTTTTCACCGAATCTCATGAATTTATAACTAAAAACTCTTCCTTCTCTGGCCCTCCCCCTCTCTTTTCTGGCTATTCTAACCAAAGAACTCCTAGAAGAAGAAAAGAAAATCGGTGGCTTTTATTTTAGAAGAAATACAGAATTTGCTAGGTGTCATCTAATTAAGAAGCCAACACATCTCTTTCTCTCTCTTCTAACTATGTGGCACACTCCAAGGAAGCCAGCTGTTAAGTTATTTTTCCAAAAATCTATTTAAAATACCACTTTTAAAGCTTCATGACCCGCACCGCTCTTCTATTCCCATTGATCGAGCTGGCTTAGTCTCAAATCAGGTCAGCTTGAATATCAGTTGGATCAGCTCGATTGTCAGGCAGGTCAATTCTCTCAGGAAAAATAAAAAACTCACTCTATAACTTGAGACTCGGGGCAGCTCGAACTTCAGGATTTCATAAATTCTATTCTCATACTCTACTCACAGCTTTATTCAATATTCTGTTTATTTATATTTTTTTCTTAAGTTAATTTACTTTTCATTAACTTTAAAATATAAATGTAAATAAAAAATATCCCTTACCTGGAACCAATAAAAATATTAGAAAAGTCAAAATCCTTAAAAATAAGAAACTAAAATTTGGATTCTAGTTCAAATATTCCAAACTTGAAACTTTTATAACTTTCTTACTTCTGAATGAATAGGTTAAAGAATCTTCAAAATTCGTTAAAAATCATTTTATAACTTACCAACACTTAAAGATCAATTATCAGGATTTTTTATTCAAGAAAATATATTTTTTATATAGCTCTCCTTATAGGTGCCACTCAGATTTAGAAAATTTTCAGGACTCAAAAAGACAGATAATCATAATTTGTACTGAAATAGCTTCCACAATCTTTGGCAAGGTAAATTAATTACATACATAAATACAAATCTTTTAATTTATTTTTTTTTCAATTTGAGATGTTATAGTGCACAACCGTGGGCACTGCCTGCAATGATTGGCTCATGTGCGGGGCCAGAGCATGGCACGTAAAAAAAAAAATTCTTTTGGCCTCGTGCGTGAGTCAATCATCGCAGGCGGTGTGCATAGTTATGCACCACCCGCGGTGCACAAAAAATTTTTCTTTCTTCCAAAAATATATGTTGCATTACTGGATCGAAATGGATTCTTATTTAGACAAGCCAAGTGGGCTAGCAGTGATGGATTGTTAAGATTATGATCAAATTAGCTTAGTATTTATGATGGGTCATGGATGGTTTGTGTTTTAGCTAGGTTCAATATTTTTTGGGTTAGGACATATTACGTGAGATCTTATTCCTTATCCTATATTTGGTTGGAATCATGAGTAAATGGATGGATGAGATTGAAAGGATGGATGGCCCCCAACCACCATTTAATTTAAAAAATTATACAAAAAAATAATAAAAAAAAATGATTGTCCATCTACCCTCACCATCAATTTACATCATCCCAAATTGAGAGGGTACAAAGAAGAATGGGTGGAGCATTGATGGATAGATTTTGGTATTGATAAAAGTACCACTAATTAATTTTTTTGATAAAATATAATATTTTTTAATTTTTTTATTCATATTATTTATATATTTTTAATATATACTATTAAATTTTATTACTAATTAATTTAATTTTAGTGCATAATTTTGATAATTATAATTAAATAACTAGAATTATGTTCTATTTCTCTATTTTTATTCACTATTTTTAATTAACTATTTAAATTAAATTATAAATTAATTAGTTATTTATATAATTAATTTATTAATAATTAATTTATAAAATTATATATTAAATTAAATTAAATTTAAAATTAAAATTAATTATTTATATAATTATAGATTATAAAGATGATAAGTTTATACATTATTTACTTCTTTAATATAAATAAGTATTATAAATTAGTAATAATAATATTTTTATCTAAGGGTAGTCTAGTAAAAATATTATACAAATATCATCCATCTTTCCTTTCATTCCTTCTATATCAAACAAAGGAGAGAATTATTCATATCCATTTTTCCATATTTTACCAAATATATGAAATCCATCAATTCTTTTTCTTATCCATTCTTCCTCCTCCACCCATTCTTTCTTTAATCCATCCTTTATACCAAACAAAGGATTAGTTTGATGCCAGTGGATTTCTCTATCTTTTTAGGGTCTGTTTGATGGTTGGCCGATTGGGCCTAGAATTCCATAAGATTTGTGGGCTAGCCGGTTCAACCACCAAAAATATTGAATTATATATTGGGTGGCCCTATATTTATAACTATCATGGGTAACAATTTAAATGGGTTGGCCTGAATCTCATAGGAAGAAAATGACTAACATTGAATTATAGATTGGGCTATGTCTATATTTATAACTATCATGAATAATATTTTGAGTACTGAAAATATAGTCTACAATAGTTGTTAATATGGCTTAGCTCATTCAAATCATTTTTTTTTCCTTTTTAATGGATTTAGGCTAGCTCACTGAAAATGTAGTCTAGGATAGTTATAAGCATAGTTGAGCTCATTCAGGTCATTTTTTTCTCCTTAGGGATTTGGTTCAACCCACTAAAAATGTAATCTAGGATAGTTGCAAATATAAACCTAAACTAGACAACCATCTAATGCTTATGATAGTTGGACCACGAATCCCATAGGATTTTGGGCCCAACTATCAAAATTAGCTCTCATTATCTTCTTCTCTTTTTTCTTCTCTCTTCTTTTTTTTTTTTTTCTCCTCCTCCTTTTATACTATTTTATTACTAATTAAATGTGTGTGGTCAAGATATGGAATGGAATCTTCCACCATTTTGCGCAAAAAAGTATAAAGATATACAAAATCACAGAGGATTCTAAGAATTTCCATGATGATATGTAATTGTAAAATGTATTTGGAGACTAATAGATAGAGGGAATATTTAAGGATTTCTAGTTTTCTTTCTTCCTTTGAGCTCTTATAATTTCTTCTTCTAATGATACATCAATTAGTTTATAATCAAACAAATATTATGAAGGTATTTATGCATTAAGGGTGCATTTGGTTTGTGATCGAAATCAGATTAGAATGGAAATCGGAATGGCTATATTCTCTAATATGTTTGGTTCGTAACAAGATTATAAATTGGAATCAGAATAATATTTGCATATTAAGGGAGAGTCAAAATTGAGTTTCAGGAGATAGGAGCATTTCTATGCCCATCTAGAATTGGAATTAGAATGGGATACTCTCCAATAATTGGTTGGAATGAGAGTCATCCAATCCCACTTTTATTCTGAAACTCAACTCCTCCCAACCAAACATGCTTGAAACATAAATGGATTTTGGAAAGAAATGGAGTCATTTGTTGGTAGTATATTATATGATCACTCCCTCAGTCTCCATGTTCAAAAAAGTCTAATGAGTATTAAATGAAAATGATAAATTGAATGAAAAAATAGCTTTGATATAAACTATAAACAATTAGTATTAAAAAAAGACTATATATATATTATATTCCTGAGTTTAAAGTAGCCTATTGGTTCACATATTTGATGACAGCAATATTGTAACAAGTTAACAACATATATATATATATATGTGTGTGTGTGTGTGTGTACATATGTATATACATGTATGTATATACATACTTATTTTAGCCTACAACAATATTCGATGTGAATATAAACATAGGGCTGCAATCAAACTATTTTCTTCATCTTCGATAGATACTTTTGTTTTATACCCAAGCCTAGCTCAATGGCAAACTAATTCAAGCTCAGTTTATTTAACAAATGGATTGAACCTTAAGATATTGTATAACCTTGGCTCAATCTCAAATATTTCTTTTCAAAAAATGGAGATAACTCGGTTAAATATGGACTGAAAGCATCAGGAGAAGCAAGTTGCTAGGGAAGAACATGCTACATACTGAAATCTAGACTCCCCCTCTCACAATCAACTAGTTAGTTGATCAATGTCCTTGGCGGAAATAAAAGGAATGACCTTCAAAGACTGGAGAGAGGAAGGCATTGCTTTGACGTCATAAAGTAGCTTCTCATCTAATCAATTAACCCATAAATTCAAGATTATCTTTAAGCCCAATTATGGATATATTTGAGAGAAAATCAATACATGTCACACCCTCGATCCGAAATTTACGAGCCGAAGGTCATGGTAACCACCATACACTCATAGAAAACTCTTCCCACAAGCATGCAAGGCATCTCATCATGCTATCATATAGCAACAATGGAATAATTAATCAATAAATTAAATCTAAAATTTAACTATTTAAAATCTAATTTCAATATCTCATAAAATTCAACAATGTTCAAAAGATCTTACATCAACTTCAATAAAATTCTCAATCTAAAATATAAATATCGTGATTCTACTTCATCACTCTTTTATATATATTCTCGTATCATCTAGATTCTCGAGATCTATCAAAATAATAAAATAGGATAATGAGTTAGACAACCCAGTAAGCAATGATTACTTCAACTAGATTTCATCAGACAAATAAAATAAATTATTATTTATAGAAAATAAGCATATAGAGTTTATAGTGCAAAATCAATTTCTATTATGCAGTATTTTCAAAATATTTATCATATCAAATTCAATCTTTTTAAGTTTCTTTCAAAAATTTAATTTTTTTTCAAATTATCAAATTCTTATTGGTCATTCTTATCATTCATATCGTTCTTATCCTTCTTATCAATTATTCTCATCAGCCATAAGCTATGACCATATTATCCCTACGGTAGGATCATAATACCGCGTATCATCTTGCGATAAGCTGCGAATCATCTGACAGCAAAGTTCTTCAAAATCGCTGGTCTGCTAGCAGTTAGTTGCTGGTTTACTAGCGACATAAATCCTCAAGACTAAATCTTTACCAACGTATTAGCCTCCATTGGTGGGGTCCTCTACATAGTCAGGCTAGGAGTTCAAATCATCTTAATTTATAATTTTTTTCATAATTCATGTTTCTTATTTCAATTCGATAAAGATGCACATACTCATGTGATATCGAAATCAATCAAGTGTAATATACAATAAGATCAATACTTTCAATCATGCTTCATCTAATATTTCAAAAATAAAATACTGTTAATAACAAAGAATCATTCATTAAATTCATGCATCATTTCATAAAACATGTCAAGTAAATATATTATAATTTGCTGATAAATCTAAAAAAAAGTAAAATATTATTTACCTCGTACGCATTCCAATAAATCAATATCATTCTTGCAATTTCTTTTCAAAATCTTTTATTCATCGATTATGTTGCAGTACTCTATTATTAGATATCTATAATCCTATAGAAGATCAATTTTAATAATTAGAAAGGATGCAAATAATCCATAAAGATAGTTTGACGACAATCACATCCAATGATTTAGGTTAGTCTGGTCATCCTAACTTCATCGATCAAGGTTAGACTAGGAGACAAATGGTCCAAAGTCAATTTATTTGGATCAAATCGAATTCAAAGTGGTAAAATCGAGAATCTTTTATTAAGTTCATAAATCAAATGAAGAGATAAAGTCAAAGAAGAGAGAAACTATGAAGATGAATCAGAACTAATCAAATAATATAGTCCAAAAGTCCGATTGATCAAATCAAGATAATTTAAATCAAATTATAATGAAGTTATCCCATAGATAATTCAATAAAATTATAGACGATAAAATCTAATGATATCTGATCCAATCGAGGTGGATACCGGTACATTGTCCGATGATTATGGATCAAGACCCCTTCATTAGGGTCATTCAAAATCATTATCAATCTTTTTAAATATTTAGAAAATCTCAGAAGAGAGATTATAAGAAATACAAGCAATCTAGAGAGAAAATTTTAGAAAGAGAAAATAGAGAGAGAAAGTTATAGAGAGAGAGTGGAGAGGGAAAGAAGAGAGAGAAAGAGGGAGAAGAGAAAAAAATCTTCTTCTTTCTTTTCTTTTCTTGCTTTCTCTTTCTATTTTTTTAATAAAAAAATTCAATAATCATATTAGAGAGAGAAAATAGGAGAGAGGAGATAGAGAGAGAAAATAAATCTTTTAGAGCGAGAAAGTGAGATTAGGGAGAGAGGGAAGAGAGAGAAAATCTCTCTCTTCTTTTCTTTTCTTTTTCTTTTTCTTCTTCTTCTTCCCGCAATTCGGTTTGGAGGAATAGAGGATTGTGAGGTCCCTCCTTTCTTGGACCGAAGGCGATGACTGCTGGCCATTGGCCGGCAGCAATCAGGGCTGCAATAGCATGGCTCGGCGAACCCATACCGACAGTCGGTGATGACCGCCAGCATCAAAAATTCAAGAAAAAAGAGGATGGAATAGGAGATTTTCCAAAATTGATTTCTCCGATGAAGCCGGCGGTCGGTGGTGGTGTCAATCATAATAGGAAGGAAAAAAAAGAGAGGAGAAGGAAAAGCCAATCTTACCTTGGTCTCCGACGGCCTTTTCAACCCGATTTCCGATGAACATGATGAAGATCTTCTGCAAAGATAATCCAGCGATCCTCGTCATTTGAACCTCGATTTTTGGTTGAGGAATAGAGGGAAGACATCTTCCCTTTAAATACATCTGGTGGGGAGGAGTGAAATAGAGGGAAGACATCTTCCCTTTAAATACATCCAGTGGGGAGGAGTGAAACTCCTCCCCAGGATGGATTTTGACTCCGTTTGGGAGTCGGTCGGGAGGAAGAAGAAGACTCCCATCAGGAGTCTTCTAATCTTTTTTTTTTGGATGCTTTAAGATCCATGCTGGGGGTTGGTGTTAAGCGGGTCGAGCCCAATTTAGGCGGGATATTACAATACAACCAAGGTTTTCCATGTTCATCCCAAGCATGCTGGAATTACTACATTTTTTACAGCATTTGTCGAAACTAGTTCTAAGATAGAAGTAACATAGCACAATATATATAATTTTAAAGTATAATTCTATCAAATTTAGGATTTTCCAACTTCAACAATCTTTATAATTCCAAAAGTTATATCACAAAGTTAGAGATTCAAAGGACATTTTTGTTTGGGCATCCACTTTCCCTGGTTATTTTTTGCATCTTCCCTTGTTAGTGCCACAATTGCTATTTTATTCATTTGAACTAGGTCTGTACCTGTACTTACCCAATAAAGAAAAAAGTCATCTCTACATCAATGTAAATTATCCACCAAGCTAAATTTACATATTTCTAATACATTGTGCATCAACTTGAGGAACTAACAATGCTAGTTTTGAGCATGAACTATGCTTCTTAAGTTCTATTGAAAATGTGGTTGTTGCAAATTGAGTTCCAAGAAAGAAGGCATTCAGTTGTTTAGAGCTCATGTTGTAAAACCATTTTGTGGGGACCCATGTAGATATATATTTAATTTCACATTGATCATGCATTGGAGAGATTTTAGATATTTATAAAAAGCTAAAGAATTTAGAGAATACCTTCCAGCTAATCTTTTTAGATGAAATCTTATATCATCATAAATAATATCAAAGGAAACCTAACTTATAGCTTATATAGACTAGGTAATACCATAGCAAGGGATCTTGTAGGACTAAGCATACGTCAATAGTAGTGTTTGTGATATGATTTGATAGAATAAATGGCGTGTATGAAGAACTATGTTATATATGTTTAGTCTTTTATTGGTCATGTACTAGGAAAATCTTGGGTAGCAAAATAAGTCTATGGAAACCAACTAATATTTTCTTGATAGCCTTTTTGATTGAGGCTTTGGATCCTTATGAAATAGAACAAGTAGAGAAGATAAGGCAAGAAATAGAATTGAAGAGGGAAATGTAAGCTTTAATGGTTGGGTGGCTTTAGATTTTTCCCGATAGTCATTTTTATATGGATTTGATAATTTTTCAAAGAGCTTTGGATGGATATTTAAAACTATCCATGAGAATTGCTTTACACATAATCAAAAGTGTAACATTAAAATATCCGAATATCACTACTCCATATCTCTTTGTATCCTGCTCTTTTATCTCCTATAGAGCCCTAAGTTATGAATGTTCTCTCATATTAAGTGCAATTGTTTAATAATTTGTTTGACAATGTCAAACCCCACAAAACCAACATGATCATACAAATACTTCTGATTTTATTTAGTGCCTTCAATAACAGAAATTTTATATAATTAAAAAAGAAGAATAAAAATGCATCATGCAAGAGGTTATTTGATAATTACATCAAGGGCTATTTGACCACTCAATCCAACATCTTCCACTTGGCCAATGAAGCCGAAATCATTATTCATTAACACCCATTGATATGATATATCCTTTGAACAATTTAAAAATGACTGCTTTGGCTAATGGATCTATTACTATTTCTTTTGAAGATACATACTTCACTATAAATTCATTCTTTGGAACCATATCAAAAATATAATAATATTGTTGATTTTTATGCTTTCATTTCAAATCAAACTTGCCATGTTTTATGCTGCATATTGTTGTTTGATTATCACACATAATTTCTATAAGCTCATTGATTATTTGTTCAATATTAAATTTATTAAAATAATATTATAATCAAACAACCCCACATGCTACATTACTGCAAGCAATATATTCAGCTTCTATGGTGCTTTTAGTTACACAATTTTATTTTTACTATACCAAGAGATAACTTCTCTATCTTGGAGAAAAATATAACACAATGAACACTTACCATCATCTATATTACAAGAAAAATCAGTATCAGAGTATCTAATAACTTTTACATTTTTGCCACAATATTATATATCAACTTAATTTTTTGTTCCTTTAATATATCTAAAAATTCTTCTAACAGTTGACCAATGTAGCTCCCTTGGATTAATTTGAAACTTGCTTATAAGAATTACAACAAAGTTAAGATCAAATATGGTATAAAGCATGACATACATATACTACCAACAGCTTGAATATATGGTTTATATTGCATTTTATTTTCTTCTTCTTCATTACATGGGCACATTTTCTTAGACCATTTTGTTTGTCTGTAAATGAGATCGAATATTTATTAGATTTGAACTATCTATATGAAATTTCTTCAAAATATTATCAAGATATAATTCTTGAGATAAATGTAGAGTCCTTGATTTTTTATCTCTAATAATTTAAATTTTAAATGCATATAATGCCTTGTTAAATCCTTCATTTCAAATTGGGATTCCAAAAAAATCTTTATTTTTATTTATAGATGTAATATCATTTCTAATAATTAAAATATCATCAACATATAAAGATAAAATTATGAAATTACTCACACTACTCAATGATATATATAATGATCATAATTATTAGCTCTAAGACCAAATTTAATAACAACATTATGAAAAGTGTAATACCGTTGCCTTAAAAACTATTTTAGATCATATAATGATTTTTTAAAATTTATAAACCTTGTTCTCTTGGCCTTCAATTTTATAACTATCTGGTTGTCGCATAAAATTTTTTCTTTTAATTCACTATTTTAAAAAACATAATTTTTACATCTATTTGAAACAATTCTAAATCTAATGCAAACAATTGACATCAAAATTTTGGTGGAAGTAAATTTAGTAATTGGGAGTAGGTTTATTCATAATTAACACTAGATTTTTGAGTGAAGCCTTTAGATACTAATCTTGCTTTGTATTTGTCAATGGATCCATTAGATTTATATTTTCTTTTAAGAATTTATTTACAATATAATGCTTTTCTATTATTAGGCAGATATACTAGTTCCCATGCATCATTTTTTAATTATAGAATTCAATTCCTTCTTTTATTGCTTCTTTTCATTTTGTTGATCAAGAGATGATAAAGCTTCATCTATAGTTAATAGATCTTCAATGTCTTCTTAATTTAATAAAGTAAAATAAGCTTTCAAATTAGAAGATAATTTCTTTCTCTTTGAATTTTACTAAGTATATCATAAAGATTTTTATTTGGTTGAATCGATGTTTTCAATATTCGGAGTTTTGTCATTCTCATTATGTAACTTTTTTTAAAAAATAATTTTTAATATTTGTGCTAAGTTATTGTCATTTCTAGTATTAATTTATTCTTCCAAAAATTTAGCATCTCTACTTTCAGTAATACTTATAGATCTATTAATATGGTGAATAAAAAGCCTATAACCTTTTGAATTTTTAGGATATACAATAAAAGTAACTTTAATAGTTTTATTGTCTAACTTACCTTTTATATGTGATGGAATTAATATATAGACGGAAAAACCCCAAACTCTCATATTGTTTAGATTTGGTTTTCTTGTAGTCCATAATTCATATGAAATTTTATTATGTATTTTAGTAGGAATTAAGATTCACAAATATTGTGCAGTAACAATAACTTCATCCCAAAATTATATACTAAGAGAAGAATGGCTTAACATAGATGTTACCATTTCTAGCAAGTTTGATTTCACTTTTTGGCAATTATTGTGGAGTATAACTCATAGTATATAGATATATGATATCATTTTTTTTTAAAAAAAATATTAAATAAATCTAACATGTAATCTCCAGTATGATCTGATTGTAGAATTTTAATATTTTTATCTAATTGATTTTCTACTTTCTTTTTATATTCTTGGAATTTATCAAAAACTTTTAATTTTTTATGCATCAAATATGTGTAACCATAACAAGAATATCATCAATAAATGTAACAAAATATTCTATGCCTCTATGAGTTTTAACATTCAAAGGATCACTTTTTATTGGAATGAATAATGGTTAAAGGTACAATAGATCTTTGTTGTTTGAAAAATGAAAGTATGATGATTTTATCAGAAATGCATAAATTACAAGCATATTATTTTATTTTATTTTATTATCCTAATCTCATATGCTAAATATAAAGATCATCAACACATGAACAAACATGAGTGTAAAAAGAACCAACAAAGTCATCAATACAAGCCAAAGAACTAACTAGTGCACTTTTATTATTAGAAGAAGAAATATTAAGATGGTACAAACATCAATCAAGTTCCTCTACATAATAATTCACCATACTTTTCAATAAAGCCTTTATATAATAAAAATGTACCATAAATTCCTTTTCATCTAAGTGAGGGACTGAAAAGAGATTTCATCTCATGGTAGGTGCAAAAAAGTACATCAATCTGATAGAGGTTTCTCTCTTCAAGTATTATGATCTTCAAAATATCATAGTAAACATTATTTCTTATATACAAGTAATGATCATTGGATCTTATCTTTCATTTCAACAAAACTGGCCTTCGTCATTGCCCCATGATGAGATGATGCAAAATCTATCTATCAAGTGGCACCATCAACATCAGCCAAATATGATTCCATTACCATGCAAATTATATCTTTGGAGCCTTTAAAATTGCTTTTATTATCATTTTTCTTCACGACAACTTGCTTGGTAGTGACTAAACTTTCAATAATTAGAGCATTTTCCTTTTCTTCTTTTGTTATTATTTTAAGATTCTTTCTTATTCCCTTAAAGTTTTTGGAAAAAAAGCTTTCTCATTCCTAGGGGGCTCAATATTTGATCGATGGCGCACTATCAGAAGCAACTGTCAAAAAAGATTTAGATGTGATTTTCTTAGCCTTTCTTTCAGCTTCAATCCTTAATAATATAGGCAAATTTCTTATTATAATTAGTTGAGCTAAATAATTAAAAGAAATTACAACATGTCCCCAAGAATCAAGCAAACTATATAAAATAGGATTTTCTAAAGCAACTAGTTCTTTTACAAGACTAGTTAATTTACTAACATGTTCAATAATATTATCAATCTCTTTCATCTATATTCCATTAAAATTCTCCATTAAAAGTTGAATATGAATTTAAGATAAAGACCATTTGCATCAGAAATTGTAATAAACATATTTTTAGCATATTCATGTTCTTCATATAAGATTTTAATGTTGGATTCCATAAAAGGGATGTTTTGAATAGTTTTATCGTCCTCTCCATATTTTTTAGATGATTTTTTAACACTAGAACTAGCATATTTAGGAGGTGAGAGGGGAATGTCGATGTTAATCACATGCTCAAACTAGTCCTGAAAGAGTATACGATGGATACAACGCTTCCAAGCATAAAAATTAGTGCCATTCGATTTTTTGTTTTACTTAATTCCTGACTAATAGCCCTGCTGGTAACGGTCAATTCTACTAAAAGAAATCAAAAGAGCTAAATTTAGATAACTGACCAAAATAGAGGGTTTAAATATTGCGCATACCAATCACTTCATGCTAAGATTACAATACCAATCTTTTGATTTCACCTCTATGCTTGATTTTTTCAGCTGCATCATTGGTGGTAGAATCAAACCTGGTGAGCCCGGAGGCTGAATAAGAGCTATGAAAGACCACAAAGATCATACCAAAGAGGCGAGGCTGCATCATCGTGGAAGAAGGTAGAAAGACCTCACGACAAAAGAGAGAGCTGCAGCATGGCCATGATGAACACGGTGTTGATAGGACGAGGTGGCATCCAGATCTTTATTGGGCCAACCTAGCAAAAAAACAATTGCGATTCTTTCTAATCTGAGGCGTGGACGCAAGGGGCGACTTTTGACTTTTCCTTCGATCTGGATGACTCAGGCTCAAAGGATCGGTGGTCGGATCATGGTGACCATGGCATTGGGTGAGAAGAAGAGAAGTTCCAGGAGAAGTGCGATGGGTGGGATGCGGAAGACTTCTATTCCTTCTCAGCTTGACAGCATCTAACAGTCCAGTATCTCACCCAGTCAAAAGAAATGATCTCTTATAGATTAGGATGAATCTTGTGAGGACCTTGACCTTTGATTGGACGTTCGTTGAGGAGAAACAATTCACATCTTCAAAAATTTCTCCAAATGGATGGCTTGAATCATGGAATGCAGCTCCGATGCCAATGGGAAAAAGAACAAGAAGAGAAGATAAGGCAAGAAATAAAACTGAAGAGGGAAACGTAAGATTTTGTGGTTGGGCGGCTTTGGGTTTTTACCAATTGTTGGTGCAGAAACTGATCGTTGTCGGAGGTCGCTGGAGTTGAAGCCGCTGAGGTCGCCGTCGGAGACCTGCAAAACAGAGTTTCATCCGGAGCCGGTGGGGGTGGCTCCGGCAGGACCCTCCGACGCTCAAGTCAGCTCTGGCCAACAGGAATGGAGTGCTCGGGAATGAGTTCCAGAGCTTAGAGAAAAAGAGGAGACCTTAGAGATCAGAGAGATTAGAGTTAGCGTATCTGGAGGGGTCCTTTTTATAGCGGAGCTTGATGGTGACAGCTGCAGCCGCATGCTGGCGGGCCGCTCGAGGTTCGGCGGAGCCAGTCTTACGGAAAGGTGCCGTGTGCGGCGGGTTGACGGTGACAGCCATCGCCACCTCATAGCGGGTTGCTATCACTCGTGGTGGACTCATGGTGATGGCCGTAGAGCCAGCCGAATGAAGGATTGAAGGCCTTCATCGTGTGCCCATTTCGAAGGAGTTCAGGCTCCTGAAGAGAAAGCTTGGAGGGAGTTCGGCTCCCATAGGCATCTGGCTGGAGGTATGCAGCTAAGGCTCGTCCGTTGAGGAGTTCGGCCGCTGAAAATCTGAAGCTCGGTCATTGGAGAGTTCGGCCTACCGTTGGACTTCGGCTGAGGGCCGACCACTGGAGGGCTCGGTAGGAGCTCGGTCGGCCGAAGTTCGGGACGACCGTTGAGGAGTTCGGGCATCGAGAGATTCCGTTAAAGCTCGGCCGCTCGGAGTCCAAGGAGCTCGGCCGCTAAGTAGCTCAGCCGGCTGAAGGGGTTCGGTCTTGACGCTGGGAGTCCGAAGAAGCTCGGCAGCTAACTAGTTCGAAGGCTGAACGGGTTGGAAGAAGCTCGGCCATTGGGAGTTCGGTTGAAGCCTGTCTGCCGAAGCTCTTCTGCGGCTACTGGTTGCATTAGGCTGAGCATCGAGCTAGACTTCGGCTGGAGCGAAATTTATCCCCAACATTAGCCCCCCCACTTTCGAGTTCGAAAATCGAAGGAAGGAAGTGCAGGAAAGGCGACTGCCGAAGTCTTCCTCTGAGTTTTGTGCTGGTCTAGGTCGAAGCTCGGGGGAGATCTCATCTCCAGCTTGAAATTGATATCGAAGTTGAAGCCCAGGAAAGATCCCATTTCTAATCGGGGTTGACACGGTTGCTTTCTCTAGCCAAGGTCGATATTGAAGCTCTCCAGCCGAGGTTGACATGATAGCTTTCTCTAGCCGAGGTCGATGCTCGCATTAGGATGAGGTTCTCCTCCTGTTCCTAACCGAGGCTGGCTCGATCGCTCGGAAGAGATCTTATCTCTAGCCGAGTTTGTCAACGGTCGCTCGGAAGAGATCTTATCTCTAGCCGAGGTTGATGCTCGCATTAGGATGAGGTCCTTCTTCTGTTCCTAACGGGCTGCGGGGGCACATGCAGACCGTCGTCCGAGCCTCTCCCCCATCTCGTCTAAGGTGAACGAGGCCTTCGACCTTGCTCGCATTAGGACGAGGTCCTTCTCCTGTTCCTAACGGGCTGTGGGGGCACATGCGGACCGTCGTCCGAGCCTCTCCCCCCATCTCGTCTAAGGTGAACGAGGCCTTCGACCTTGCTCGCATTAGGACGAGGTCCTCCTTTTTGTTCCTAACGGATGTGGGGGCACATGCGGACCGTCGTCCGAGCCTCTCCCCCATCTCGTCTAAGGTGAACGAGGCCTTCGACCTTACTCGCGTTAGGATGAGGTCCTCCTCCTGTTTCTAACGGACTGTGGGGGCACATGCGGACCGTCGTCCGTGCTCTCCCCCCGTCTCGTCCTTTGTGAACGAGGCCTTCGACTTTGCTCGCATTAGGACGAGATCCTCCTCCTATTCCTAATGGGCTATGGGGGCACATGCGGACCGTCGTCCGCGCCTCTCCCCCCGTCTCGTCCTTTGTGAACGAGGCCTTCGACTTTGCTCGCATCAAGACGAGGTTCTCCTCCTATTCCTAACAGACTGTGGGGCACATTCGGACCATCGTCCGTCTCCCCCCATCTCGTCTAGGGTGAACGAGGTCTTTGACTTTGCTCGCGTTAGAACGAGGTTCTCCTCATGTTCCTAACCGAGGTTGACTCGATCGCTCGGGAGAGATCTTATCTCTAGCCGAGGTTGTGGCTCGCGTTAGGACGGGGTTCTCCTTCTATTCCTAATGCGGCAATTATTGACTGCTTCTTCTCTGTCATCGCATAGTTTTCGCATCCGAAAATAATATTATCGAAAGGAAAGAATTTTATTGGAAGGAAGTTACTAGCAGTGCATCTCCAAATTCTGTGTTTCAAGATCGTGGTAGCGTTGTTCCTCCGTGTTTCTTCGGCAATAAGTTTCGGGGTGGACGACCTTCTCATGCTGGCCTTCTCAATTCGATGCAAGCTCTTATCGCTGGGAGACGACAAATCACTGATGCACGAAGCTCCTCCCAGGGGTAATGTGGATGACGCTGTAAGGTGGCCGATCTCCTTACGATCTCTGGCTATGGCAGCGTCGAGCTCCTTAACATCTCTGGCTATGGCAGCGCCGAGCTCCTTAACGTCTCTGGCTATGGCAGCGCCGAGCTCCTTGCCGTCTCTGGCTATGGTAGCGCCCTTGGCCGATCTTTTCCTACTTCAGGTTGGTGTCGGAGGAATTTACCCAGCCGTCCCTTTCTGACGAGCTCCTCAATTTCGTCTCGGAGCTGGATGCATTCCTCGGTGTCGTGGCTGTGGCCGTGATGGTAGAGACGGTACTTGCTTCGATCGTGCGTGTTTGGGGGAGACCGTAGTCCTCCTGGCCTTGGGAGCCCTTTCTTAACCTCCATGAGAATTCGAGTTCGAGGGGCGTTGAGGGGGGGGCGTAGTCGCGGAACCTTTCGGGAGGAGGACCTCTTCGCGCCCTTCTATCGGGGCTTCCCTGGTGGCGAGTTCGAAAAGTTCGATCCTTGCTTGCACTGTAGAGGTCGTAAGCGCGGAGTCTTCGCTTGCCCTGGGGCGGTCGTGAGCGCGGCCGAACTTCGTCTCACCTCCTGTGAAATCTTTGCAGGGGGCTTCCTTGGTGACATACTCGAGCGGGAGTTCGGCCTCACTTGTGCCGAACTTCATTCTGATGACGAGCTTCGAGGCAGAGTTCGGTCTTACTTGCATCGAACTTTATTCCGATGATGAGCTTCGAGGTGAAGTTCGGCCTCACCTGCGCTGAACTTCATTCCGCAAGAGAATTTCGTTCCGCCCTCGCTTGCGCCGAACTTCATTCCGCTTTCCCATGAAAATCTCTGTGGGCGAACTTTCTGCTTCTTTTGTGAGCTTGGCTTTCTTCGCGCCGAACTTCATTCTGCTTTCCTGCGAGACCCTCTGTGGGCGGGCTTCCTGCTTCTTTTGTGAGCTCGGCTTTCCTCGCGCCGAACTTCATTCTGCTTTTCCGCGAGACCCTCCGCGGGAGAACTTGCTTGATGATGAGCTCGAGGGGGAGCTCAGCTTTCCTCGTGCCGAACTTCATTCTGCTTTTCCGCTTGCGCCGAACTTCATTCCGCTTTCCCGCGAAACCCTCCGCGGAAGAACTTCATGCTTCTTTGTCCGGACCTCCTTGGAGTCGTACGGAGTTCGGCCTTGGTTGCCCTCGGGTGGTCGTGAGCATGGCCGAACTTCATCTCACCTCTTGTGAAATCTTTATAGTGGTTTCCTTGGTGGCGAGCTCGAGGTGGAGTTCGGCCTCACTTGGCACCAAACTTCGTTCCGCTCTCCCACGAAAGCTCCGCAGGAG
>QRFJ01000134.1:872119-1054619 GCA_006176705.1 Cocos nucifera
GGAGGAATTTACTCAGCCGCCCCTTTCTGACGAGCTCCTCAATTTTATCTCGGAGCTGGATGCATTCCTCGGTGTCGTGGTCGTGATAGTAGACGCGGTACTTGCTTCGATCGTGCGTGTTTGGGGGAGACCGTAGTCCTCCTGGCCTTGGGAGCTCTTTCTTAACCTCCGTGAGAATTCGAGTTCGAGGGGCGTTGAGGGGGGGGCGTAGTCGCGGAACCTTTCGGGAGGAGGACCTCTTCGCGCCCTTCTGTCGGGGCTTCCCTGGTGGCGAGCTCGAAAAGTTCGGTCCTTGCTTGCGCTGTAGAGGTCGTAAGCGCGGAGTCTTCGCTTGCCCTGGGGCGGTCGTGAGCGCGGCCGAACTTCGTCTCACCTTCTGTGAAATCTTTGCGGGGGCTTCCTTGGTGACATACTCGAGCGGGAGTTCGGCCTCACTTGTGCCGAACTTCATTCCGATGACGAGCTTCGAGGCGGAGTTCGGCCTTACTTGCGTCGAACTTCATTCCGATGACGAGCTTCGAGGTGAAGTTCGGCCTCACCTGCGCTGAACTCATTCCGCAAGAGAATTTCGTTCCGCCCTTACTTGCGCCGAACTTCATTCCGCTTTCCCATGAAACCCTCTGCGGGCGGACTTCTTGCTTCTTTTGTGAGCTCGGCTTTCCTCGTGCCGAACTTCATTCTGCTTTCCCGCGAGACCCTCTGTGGGCGGACTTCCTGCTTCTTTTGTGAGCTCGGCTTTCCTCGCACCGAACTTCATTCTGCTTTTCCGCGAGACCCTCCGCGGGAGAACTTGCTTGACGACGAGCTCGAGGGGGAGCTCAGGCTTTCCTCGTGCCGAACTTCATTCTGCTTTTCCGCTTGCGCCGAACTTCATTCCGCTTTCCCGCGAAACCCTCCATGCGGAAGAACTTCATGCTTCTTCATGTCCGGATCTCCTTGGAGTCGTACGGAGTTCGGCCTCGGTTGCCCTCGGGCGGTCGTGAGCGCATGGCCGAACTTCATCTCACCTCCCTGTGAAAATCTTTGTAGTGGTTTCCTTGGTGGCGAGCTCGAGGTGGAGTTCGCCTTGCCTCAATCCGATTGAGCTTCGAGGTGGAGTTCGGCCTCACTTGCACCAAACTTCGTTCCGCTCTCCCACGAAAGCCTCCGCAGGAGGACTTCATGCTTCTTTTGTTCGGACTTCCTTGCTTGCAGGGAGAGGCTCGGCTCTGCTTGCCCGGACTTCATTCCGTGGGAGAACTTCGTTCCCCCCTCGCTTGCGTCGAACTTCACTTGGATGAGGAGCCTCGAAGGGAAGTTCGGCTTTGCTTCGAGGTGGAGTTCGGCTTCACCGCGCCGAACTTCATTCCATGGGAGAACTTCGTTCCGCCCTCGCTTGCGCCGAACTTTACTCCGCTTTCCCATGAAACCCTCCATGGGAGAAGTTCGACTCTCCGTTTCTCCTTCCCAAATGCGATTGGTATGCCTAAACACTCCCCCTCAAGGTTGGTTCCTCGCGTCCTCATGGCGGGCTTGCTGGTAAAGTCTCCGTCCGAGGTTGTCGCACGATCTGTATCATCTCAGCGGGGCTGTGAGCCCATCCAAAACTGCTCTACATCTGTGGTGGCTTTGGGTGGAGCCTGGGCTACCGGGGCTGCAACGGGAGCGGACGTACCTAGCGCGCAGGACGTCGATCGTCGAGTCGAAGCTCTCCTGAGGGCATTTTCTCTTCGAAAGAGAAAAGAAAGATCTCCGAAGAGGGAAGAGAAGAGTCGCCGAGCACTCCTTTAAGAACAAGGGAACCTCGAAGGTTCGCCCTTCCTCTAGCGCCATTCTGTTGGTGCAGAAACTGGTCGTCACCGGAGGTCGCTGGAGTCGAGGCCGCTGAGGTCGCCATCGGGGATCTGCAAAATAGAGTCCCATCTGGAGCTGATGGGGGTGGCTTCGGCAGGATCCTCCGATGCTCAAGTCAGCTCTGACCAACAGGAATGGAGTGCTCGGAAATGAGTTTCGGAACTTAGAGAAGAAGAGAAGAGCTTAGAGATCAGAGAGATTAGAGTTAGCATATCTGGAGGGGTCCTTTTTATAGCAGAGCTTGATGGTGATAGCTGCAGCCGTGTGCTGGCGGGCCGCCCAAGGTTCGGCGGAGCCAGTCTTACGGGAAGGTACCATGTGCGGCGGATTGACGATGACAGCCATCGCCATCTCATAGCGGATCGCTATCATTTACGGTGGACTGATGGTGATGGCCGCAGAATCAGCCGAATGAAGGGTTGAAGGCCTTCATCGTGTGCCCATTTCGGAGGAGTTCGAGCTCCTGAAGAGGAAGCTTGGAGGAAGTTCGGCTCCCATAGGCGTCTGGCTGGAGGTATGCAGCTAAGGCTCGCCCGCTGAGGAGTTCGACCACTGGAAATTCGAAGCTCGGCCGTTGGAGAGTTCGGCCTGCCGTTGGACTTTGGCTGAGGGCCGGCCGCTGGAGGGTTCGGTAGGAGCTCGGTCGGCCGAAGTTCGGGACGACCGCTGAGGAGTTCGAACGCCGGGGGATTCCGTTAAAGCTCGACCGCTCGGACTCCAAGGAGCTCGGCTGGCTGAAGGGGTTCGGTCTTGACGCTGGGAGTCCGAAGAAGCTCGATAGCTAACTGGTTCGGCCGGCTGAACGGGTTGGAAGAAGCTCGGCCGCTGGGAGTTCGGCTAAAGTCCATCTGTCGAAGCTCTTCTATGGCTACTGGTTGTATTAGGCTGAGCATCGAGCTAGACTTCGGCTGGAGCGGAATTTATCTTCAACACCAATAAAGACTTTTATTCTGGATTCAATAATTTTTCGGAGGGCTTTGGATGGGTATTTAAATTTGCATATGTAATCTGGAGCGTAATGTTGAAATATCCGAACGTCATTGCTTCGTATATCCTTGGATGCTACAATCTTATCTCCCACAAGTCTCTAATTACATACTAAGTGCAATCACTTAACGATTTATTTGACCACAAAGCGAGCGTGACTAAACAAACACCTGGTTTTATTTATTGCCTTAAATAACAAAAACTTTATACAATTAAGGAAGAAGAATAAAAATGCATCATTTGGCTACTCAATCGAACATCTTATATAATCCTCGAGAACCACCACCACAATCAACTACAATATCAAGAGCCTGTTTGGATGGTTGGACTTCAAAGTCCTATGAAATTCATGAACCAACCATCAAAAATATAAAATTATAAGATGGACTAGGCCTGTTTTACGACTATCTAGGACCATCTTCTCAGTAGACTGGCTCGAATGCTATAGAGAGATAAAAAAATCTCAAAAGATAATTTTTTTACTCTATATAGATTCAGGCCTGCCCATTCAAAAGATGCCCTGGATAGTTGTAAAATAGACCTAGTCTTACCTTTAATTCTATATGTTTGGTGATTGGGGCATGAATTTAATAAAATTTTAGACCCAACTATCCAAACAATTTCTAAATATTAAAAACTTAATATGATAATTTGATTGGAGTGAAAAGTAATGGCAAAAATATTGGAAAAGTGGTTGAACATTACCACCAAGAAGCTGAATCGTATTAGTACTCAAAGACGTGGCACCAAGCTTGAAAATAAGGATAAAAGGATTTCTTTGCGATTTTGACTTTGGGCCTATGGTTTTGTGAAACCTCTTCGACATAGAGCATTGGCTTCTTGTCCAAGTATATATATATATATATATATATATATATATATATATATATATATATATATATATAGAGAGAGAGAGAGAGAGAGAGAGAGAGAGAGAGAGTTTTCTTGATACGGAACTCAAGTTTCAGATCCTAGGCAGTCTCTTGGTACATTTCTTGGCAATTTTTTCAATAAAAATCTCTCGTGTTAAACTGTCTTATGAACTTTATCTGAACTATTTTTCCTCAGCGAAAGTCCTGTCCTCTGTTATTATGGTAGTGGATCTCTAGCTCTCCCGGTGAATGTGCTGGTAGCTGAACCATGTTAAATCTTGGTTGAATCTAGCAATTTTATTCTTTATTATTTTTCTACTATTTTATTTAGCTTTTCATGATTATAATAATTGATATCAGAGCTTACAGCAAAGTAGAGAAAAATAATAATTTCTTCCAGATAACAACCAATTTATCCGATTTGAAATTCCAAGATTTAATAGCATTAACTTTGCAATTTGGAAGTCAGTGATGCGGGCCTTGTTGGTAAAGGACAGGTGTGACGTGGTGATTTAAGGCAATGAGAAGAACTACTACTATTATGAGAGGCAAAGAATTTATAAAGACAAGGTAGCAATGGCTGACCTCTATTTGCCGGTTGATGACTTGCTCATGTTTAATATTTCTTTGGAAGCCACTGCTAAAAGATTGTACAATAGCTTTAGGAGCATGTGCAAGAAAAAATATATTCTAAATAAGATTTTTCTTGACAACAATTATATACCTTGATGTTGTAAAAGGGCTTTCAATGCAAGAGCACTTAACTCAGTTTTACACACTGATTAGCCAATTAATGGTGGCTTGGCTAAGGTCGTGATCAAAGATGAGGAGAAAGCTACGATATGGCTAATTAGCTCAATGCCTGATTTATGAGATGATCAAATCATGAACTTTAATTAGTGCTACAATGGCTCTTACCCTGAAGTCAATGGTATTACCATATGGCTAACGAGGAGGCTTGAAGTAAGAGTAGTCAAGTGGGTTCTTCTAGTAGTGTATTGGTAGTAAGAGAAAAACTAGCCGAGAAGAGATCCAATATCGAGATTTAAATCTCGAGATAAGGGCAAGGTGCAGTGGTAGCATTGTAAGGAGTATGGCCATATTAGACAAGCATATATATATATGCAGCATATAGGAAAGAAGAAGACTGATGGTGTTTCATCCAAAGCAATGGAGGCATGGGCACTTCTTCTGATATATAAATTCCGGTTCAGTAGCTTTTACCATGATTCCTTTAGGAGAGATTAGTTTGATTTGTTTGAGGTGAAGGAGGGCACTGTTCAATTAGCCAATGCTTCAATCGATGGGACCGTTGGTGAAGGACAATGTCCAAATATTTGATAGAGCACGTTAGTAGGTGTGGTATGTCCCAAAGAAGTGCAGAAACCTGATTGCACTTAGTTCGCTAGACTCTAGATGCTATAGGTGTTTAGTGAGAAGCGGAGTTCCAATAGTAATATGTCACACCCCGATCCAACGGTCCAAGCAAGGGATGCAACAGATGGCCGCACATCCTTAAGGATTAAGCCCATAATACATACAAGGCTTACAAGGCTTGCCTTTATATTCATATGTATTTATATATATCGATCTCAGGTAATGATAATAAAAGCAACTTATAATGCATTTTATTTAATAAAAATGGTTTATAAAGATTAATAAGAACAAAGTAATATTTATTCCAAAAATAAATTAAGCAAAGTGTATTTAGGGTCTTATGCCCCTCACTACTCTTCAAGCCCCATATGTTCTTCTGAATTTTAAAAAAAAATAGGATATAGGAGTGAGCTTTATAAGCTCAGTAAGTTACCATCTTTAATTTATTTAAATATTTATAGAAAAAATTAAAATTTTAAGTTGCATGATTTTTCATAAAAATATTTCAATGCATATAAAAATATGCCATATCAATCAATATAGAATTTGAAATATGTATTTATTAGAAATAAATTTTTTAAATAATTAAGGATCAACCTTCCACCCTCACTCTCCTAGTCTCTTGGATTATAGCCACGATTAGCTCGTGGCTAGCCTCAAAAAAAATTAGATACTGACAATAATATGCCATCCATCGTTCATATCTTAGTGATCGTCCCACTAGAGGCTCAGAAAAAAAACTAGCTCTAATATCATACAGAGAAACATACACCATTAGCACATGCCAGCAATCAACCCTATCTGACTAGATCCAAAAGAAAAACTAGCTCCTAACTTCAAAACACCATTAGCTGGCATGTGCTAGTGATCGCTCCACTAGAGGTCCGAAAGGAGACTAAATCCTAAATTCATATGATTGTAGTTAGACTAGAGAGTACTAGATCCGATACATAATATAATTTTGATATAATGAAGTATAATTCATATTTACTAATTCATGTATATTTGATCGAACATTCAACGACTTATTTTTATATAGAGCATATAAGATACCTAATTTAAATAAAATACCTTAGCAATAGATAGATTTAAAAATCAAATCACATGCATCATAAAATATTCTAGGGATAGAGGTAACTTACAATTCCTGCCTTTGATTTTCATGAAACTTGACCAACCATAAATATCAACCAAAATCTAAAATAATTAAACACCCTATTGGACTTCTGAGTGGTAGATAATTTGCTTTATTCATGTTCTAATCTACACCATCAAATTTGGTTTTATATCTAAGGTCTCAATCAACCCTAGGATCTAAATATTTATCAAATATAGGTATTTACTAGAGCACATGGTTACCTATATGTGATGGATTTGGTTGTGATCAAATTTCCTCACTATTCGGATCTATGATTCCTCCTCATCAATTTAAAAAATCCTAAGTTAGCTCTAATTCATCAATTAAAGAAAAAATAATATCATTAAAAATGATTAGGCTTGGTCTAGGTGAACCAATGGAGATAGAAATAGAGAGAGAATCACTCTGGACTAAATCGATGCAAGGGTCTAATCACAATATCTCGTGCATAGATCAAACATGAAGAGAGAAAAAAATGAATTTATATAAATTAATTAAATAATCAAATAATGTAGGAAATGGAAAAAAATATAGGGAGAAGAAGAGAAGAGAGAGAAAGAGAGGGAAGAGGAGAGAAGAAGGGACAGGATTGATGGCCAAATTGGTATGCTGGTAGCATGGTCAGCACGGTTAGGGTTCGACAGCAGTGGTGGGACCGATGATGGGGGCCTGAGAGCAAGGCCAAAATAAGCAAAAAAAAGGGTTTAAAATAATATAGAAAATAGGGCTTGGTCCAGGAGATTGGAAAAGAAGGGTTAAGGGAGCTCACCGATGAGATGGAGATGGCGGATCTTGGATGATAGTGGTGATTTTTAGGTAGTTCAAAAGACACAAATCAAACCAAAATAAGGCAAGGTGGGTTAGAGAGAGGAAAACAAAGATTTTGGGCGGCTGAGCTTTGGCTAAGGTGGCTCGTTTGCTGTCGGAGAGGAGGAGAAGGGAGGAAAGAGGAGGAAGAGGGCCCGGTGATGCCAAAGGCAAGGGAGGAGTGGGGGTTAAATAGGAAATGGCCATAGAAAGATAAGACTAGTCTAATGCTGGCTATTCACTAGATGCACCATTCTTTAATGACTGTCAATAGTTTATACCAGCCCAAGGATCCTATTCTGGCCACCATTTGGTGGCCTTATCACCTAGCCATGAGGAGCGGGTAGAGGATCAGGATTTCTCCTATTCTGATCCCATTTTTTTTCAAAAAATTCGAATTGAATTAGGCAAAGGGTTTGCCAACTTCAGTTCAAATTTGGCCTAGGTGGATTGGATTTCATATCCTCCCCTCCTACAAAAAAAATTTCATCATTAAGCTTGACATGTCTGAATCATGAAATAGCTTAGAATATTTAGCTCATATCTCCTTTTCAAGTTTTCAGGTTACTTCTCGTTCTGTATGATTGCTCCACTATACTTTTACATCTCAATTCTTGATCATTTCTATCCATAATTCTTACTGGCTGGTCCATATAAGACAAATCTTTCTTGAGTTGAAACGATCCAAATTCTACAACATGGCTATGATTAGGTATATATTTCTCTAGCATGGACACATGAAAAACATTATGAATTCTAATAAGAGAAGATAGTAAAGCAAGATAGTAAGCTATCACTCCAATTCTCTCCAAGATTTCAAAGGGATCCATAAGTATAGGGCTTAGCTTATCATATACCCTAAATCTCATCACGCGCTTAGTAGGAGCATCTTAAAGAACACATGATTTCCTACTTGGAATTCTAATTTTCTTTTCCTATTATTAACATAGCTCTTTTGTCAACTTTGAGCTGAATGGAGCCGCTTCCAAATGAGCTGGATTTTATCAACTATTCGTTAAACAATATCTGAGCCTAATAGCCTCCTTTTTCCGACATCATCCCAACATACGGACCCTACATCTTCTTCCATATAGAGCTTCAAAGGAAGCCATCTGAATGCTACTCCAATAGCTGTTATTATATGCAAACTTTACTAGTGGTAAATGTTTACCCTAAGATCCTTTCAAATTTAGTACACATGCCCTTAACATATCTTCCAAAATTAGAGTAGTTCTCTCCAATTGACCATTTGTCTGAGGGTGAAAGGTCGTACTAAAGTTCAACCTAATCTTCATGGCTTAGTGCAAATTCCTCCAAAACTAAGGGACAAATCTCATATCCCTGTCAGATACAATAATACTAGGTTACCATGAAATCTTACAATTTTATCTATATATAATTTAGTTAGTTTCTCTAAAGAGAATATGATTTTAATGGATGAGAAATGAGCAAACTTAGTCAATTGGTCCACAATCACTCAGATAACATCATATACTCAAAGAGTCCTTGGTAGCCTCGAAATAAAATTCATTGTTATATGCTCTCATTTCCACACTAGAATAGTTAGGGATTGTAATGGTCCTGTCGACTTTCGATGCTTAGGTTTCACCTATTGATAAGTCCAACACTGAGCCATATACTGAGCTACTTTTTCTTTCATGCCATTCTACTAGAAATTTTTTCTAAGGTCTCTATACATTTTTGTACTCCTAGGGTGTATGGTATAAGTAGAGTTGTGATCCTCTAATATAATTTCTTTCTTCAACTATGTATTATTTGGAATACATAATCAATTGCCAAACCTCAGAGATCCATCTTCATGAATTCTAAATTTAGATACAATACCAGATTGTACCTTCTTTCTGATCCTTTGTAACTCCAGATCATCTCATTGGGATGTTTTGATTAATCAAGATAGGTTGCATACTAAGAGCAGTGAGTAGGACATTAGATTTGTGTAGTTGTACCTTGATATCTAGTCTTTCTAGATCTTGAAGAATGTACTCCTGAGAAGTGATTATAGCTACTATACTACCCATGGACTTCCTACTTAAAGCATCTACCATCATATTTGTTTTACCAGGATGATAATTTATAGTCAAATCATAATCTTTGATCAGCTCTAACTATCATCTCTATCTCAAATTTAATTTTTTTTGTGTGAATATATACTTGAGACTCTTATGATCTATAAAAATTTTATATCATACTCCATATAAATAGTGTCATCAAATCTTCAAAGCAAAAACTACTACAACCAGCTCCAAATCTTGGGTAGGATAGTTTCATACATATGGTTTAAGCAGTTTGGAGGCATATGCTACCATCTTTTTATTTTGTACAAGAACACATCTTAACCCTTTTTAGAGGCATCACTATGAATAGTAAAATCTTCACTTTCAGATAGTAGGGTAAGGATGGGAGCCGACACCAAACACCTTTTTAGTTCCTAGAAGCTCCTCTCATATTTCTTTATCGAAACAAATTTGGTTCTCTTATGGGTCAACCAAGTCAAAGGTAGTGCTATGTGAGAGAATTCTTCCATAAATCTTATATAATATTTAGCTAGTCCGACGAAGCTATAGACCTTCAATGCATCAGTCAGTTGGTTCTAGTCTATAATTGCTTCTACCTTCGTTGGGTCTATAAAGATGCCTTCTTTAGAGATTATGTACCCAAGGAAGAAAATGCTCTTAAGCCAAAACTGGCATTTCTTCAGCTTTGCATGCAATTTTTACTCCCTTAATATTTGTAACACTATCCTCAAATGTTTTTCATGTTCCTCCCGACTTTTGAAATATACTAGAATATTCTCTATGAACATAACCATACACTAATCCAAGTAAGATCTAAATATCCTATTCATCATATTCATAAAGGCTGTGGGAGTATTTGTTAACCTAAAAGATATGACCAAAAATTTGTAGTATCATATTTGGTCTGAAAGGTTATTTTGGGTATATCATCAACTTTGATTTTTAATTGGTGATATCTAGACTATAGGTCAATTTTGAAAAATACTTGGGCACCCTGAAGCTGATTAAAAAATTATTAATCCTTAGTAGAGGATATTTATTTCTAACTATCAGCTTATTCATTTCTCTATGGTTAATACGCAATTTCAGACTTCCATCCTTCTTCTTAACAAAGATTACTGAAGCACCCTTTGGAGAGATACTGGGTTAATAAAGCCTTTATTAGGCAATTCCTGGAGTTGCTCTTTAAGCTCCTTTAATTCAGCTGGAGCCATTCAATAGAAAGCTTTAGAGATAGGTCTAATACCTAGTACCAAATTAATAGATAACTCTTATCTCTCTATTTGGAGGCAGACCTGGTAAATCCTCTAGGAATACATCAAAAAACTTTCTTACTATTGGAATACTCTCTAACTTCAACTCTTTCTGTTGAGTATCTAAGATGCTAACCAAGTATCCCATACAACCTTTTTTCAACATTCTACAAGCTTGCATGGATGATATAACTCTAATAGGGATATTCATTCTATTGCTAGAGAAGCTAAATAGTACCTGCCTTGGAATCTAGAAGATTTCTTTCTTCACAAAGCAATCCATCATGGCATGGTATGAGGCAAGCCAATCCATCCTTAAGATGATATCAAAGTTTCTCATTTCTAGAACTATCAAATCAGATACAAGATCATGATCTCCAATGCTCAAAGTGCAAGATGGGCAAACCAAGCTAATCATAATAACACTCCCATTCGGGGTAGAGATACACAACTCATAAACTAGCAGCACAAACATAATGCTATCCTTTCTAACAAACGTAGGTGATGCTACTTTGATTATACCTATTCATGAATTGAAATTCTACTATTAAAATTTTCAACATATAAGATTGTGTAGTCTTTATATTTTAAGTTTGAAAGAGTTTTGGGGTACCTATTACTATAGCATTTGATGCTTTTGCATCTTGCTTAGTTATAGCATAAACATGGTCCTAGATCTTTTGCTTTAGATATTTTTCTTATCCTTATTCAGAGAGATATCCTTGATAAGAAGTCGGTGTATTTGGAATAGCCTAAGCAAGTAGTGGTCGGGTACACTCTAGGTTAGTTGTTGGTATTCAGAGTTCTAGTAATATGGGCAAGTCAAAACCTTGTGGCCCTGCTAACCACAATCAAAATAAGATCCAAAAAATCAGCGGCATTCCTGCTCTGAGTGGAATTCTTTATACTTGTTACATCAGGGTCTATTCTTTTGTTAGGGTCCATTCCCTTCTCATGGGTTTCAAGCCGCTTTGATTGGTTGCCAGTGGATCAACCATCTTGAGGCCCACCAGGTCTGACCTCCTTTTCTATTATCGCTCCCCTTCCTGGTACATGTGGTCGACCTTCTATTCCATAATTTTGGCTATATTAACTACATCTCAATAGAAGATCAATTACATTGGTCTTACCCTAGCATGGATTCTAGGCCTTAGCCCTTTCTCAAATTTTTTGGCCTTAACGCCGTCAGTAGCAACCAAGTATGAAGCAAAATGATAGCTTTGTAAACTTGGCCTCATACTGAGCTACCATTATGCTCCCTTGAATTAGCCTTGTGAATTCACTCTCCTCAAATCTGAGACTTTCAAGAAAATACATATCTATAAACTCTTGATGGAAGATGTCCCAAGTAATAAGCATATCATTCTCCTATTGTTGCTTGATGGCTTTCCACCATTCAAATGCTTCTCCTTGCAACTGATAGGTAGTGAAGTGGACCTTTTCTTGGTCCATGCATTCCATGCTAGCAAAAGCTTTCTCCATTTATTTGAGCCACTTTAGTGATTTGATGGGATCAATAGAGCTTTTGAAAGCAGGTTGTGTCAACCTCTTAAATTCTCTTATCCCTCATTCTAACCTTGAAAATTAGCTATCTTTGTTCCCCTACTACTCCATATGTTGAACAAATCTAGTCTGGGCTTGTATAAGATTCACCATCTATCCATCAGTCCTTGAAGGATTAACAACCTCTTGATTGACATTTATGGCATTAGGAACATCATCCCTTTAGCGAGGAGGGTTAGCTATCCTGCTTTTATCCCGCTTCGGTGATAGACTGCAAGCTATCCTAGAGGCATTGATAGCTTAGGAGGTGCCAGCAGCTCGTGATGCACTACTAGTAGCTCGAGAGATTGATCTGAAAGTGCCAGCTATCCATGAGGCACCACGAGTTTTGGAGCCACTAGGGGTTCTGGAGCTGTAACTATTTTGATAAGTTTAGCACGTGTTAGCCATATGGGAACCCTTCGCAATGTCAGACAATCTTAAAAATCTGGTTTGAACCATTTTGACCTATATCATGAGGAGGAATTAGTTCTCTAATACATTCACTAGATATTTCATTACTAGTGATTGGAGTCATTAAATCATAACTCTAATTCTATTCCACTCTCACTAACTACTTAAACTATAGGATCTTTTAACTTAAGCTCAGATACCACTAAATCTATCATGCCCCGATCCAATGGTTTGAGTTGGGGGCATGATCGCACATCCTTAGGATTTAAGCCCATATATAGGATATGCAAGGCTTGCTGATGCACTATTTTTGCGAGAGTAATCAAAGACACTATTTTTATTGAACTCCTAATTCCATAGAATAGGATGAGTCAGATCAATCTACAGAGATCTTAGGTGATCGTGTTTGGAAAGTAAAGCAACAAAAAATTCATAATTTTTATGTGTACTAAAATCATTGTTTAAAAATATTTTGACACTATGTAAACAAGAAAAATAAATTCTAAATTAATGATAAAGATGATCAAGTAAGGAAGATCTTAGAGATTACAAATCATTCATTTACAAAATAGATTTTAATACTCAAGATCATGCAAGGATGGCTTATTGTCAAATAGCCTTTGAGTATAATTTATTTCTATCTGAGTACGGACTGTATCATTTGGATCATGGCTCATCTTTTTATGAGCATAGATTATCCTAAGAGGCTTTATAAAGAAGTGGTAAGAGATCAAACCCTATAACAACTTTTTTTTTTTGAGCATGTGATGTATCCTTCGGATTATAGCACGTCTCCAAAAGAGATAGATTATTTAGATTAATGATTTAATCATTTACATCAAATAAAAGCAGAAGCATATATAGAAAAAAAATATTCTTTTATTCTTTGCATGAAAAAGAGTACATAAAAGATAGAGTAAGAAAAAATAAATTTGATTTACAAAAGAAGTCATCTCTTCTCCAAAAGGAAGAAGTTTTAGCTGCTCATAATCATAGGGATCATCCTTGGCATTGATGGCACTTTTTTGGCTTCAAGCTCCTTTGAAATTCAGACATTTGATAGTCCTTTGAATTTATAGTAAGTGGTGGAAGGAGGGAAAAGAGATGGTAGCACTAAGATAAAAGATGGAAGGCATGGAGGCTTGGTGGCATGTAGGAAAGGAAGAAGGAGAGGGACGGCTTGGGCTAGGACATAGGAAGGCTAGATAGAGGATGAGAGGAAAAGATCTTAGGATTTTTGAGAATCAATGAAAGGAGGAGGCATGTGAGAACTTGAGAAAGAGGATGAGAGAAAAGGGGGATGGCTTAGGCTTTTAGAATTTTTAGAGATGTGAGGCTTTGGCATTATTTATAGAAGAGGTTGGTGGCTTGAGAGAGGATGAAAGGTTTGATTGTGGCATTGAGAACTTATAGACATGAGAGTTTAGGCTGTGTGAAAAATGCATGCAGGAGAGGGTGCAAGTATTAGTTGAGGTGTGAGAATTAATTACATGAAGGCTTGATGGATGCATGAAAGGTGGGGTTGCATGAAGAGTGGAGTGGCTCGTGGGGGATTCCATGAACATTAATTAAGGAGAGGAGGGCGTGAGAAAGGATTTTAGCATGGGGTTAAGAGTTTCTTATGCATGAGGAATTTGGGGTGCACATAACTTTGGGTTGGAGTGAGGGGTTTCGGAAGAGAAGATAAGGTTTGAATGAAGTCTTTGAGTCCTTTTTCTTTTCTTAGGGTTTAGTTAACCGATCTTCAATGATGGCCATTAAATCTTAGAGATTGCTTCCTAACCATTGATTACAACTTAACTCTTGAGTTGGTTGCTTGGTTCACTCGAGTTTGAGTTAAATTAGATTTTGAGGGACCCAATCTTCAATTTACCTAAAAAAGAGTCTAAGAAGCATCAAATTGTAACTAATAAAAATTAAATAATATAAAATTTGATACTTCTAATGTCCTAATTTAAGTGTTGATCACATGCCATCATATTCATATGTATTCATATCAATCTCAAATAGTGGTAATAAAAGCAACTTCTAATACATTTATTCAATAAAAATAGTTCACAAAGATTAATAAGAATAAAGCAATATTTATTCTAAAAACAAATTAGATAAAGTGCATCAAGGTTGCTCCCCAAGCCCTATATATTATTTTGGATCTAAAAAAATAGAATATAGGAGTAAGCTTTATGGGCTGAATAAGTTATCCAAACCTTTAATTTAAATAGTTGTACAAAAAAAATAAAATTTTAAGTTGCATGATTTTCTATAAAAATATTCTAATGAGTATAAAAACATGCCATATCTATCAACATAGAATTGAAATATGTATTTGCTCGAAATAAGTTTTTCAAATAATCAAGAATCGATCTTCCACCCTCATTTTTTTAGTTTTTTTTATTATGGCCACAATCAATCTGTGGCTAGCCTCAAAAGAGACTAGATTCTAACTATAACATATCATTTATCGGTCATGCCTCAATGATTGTCCCACTAGAGATCCGAAAGAAAAACTAGCTCTAATATCATATGAAGAAACGTGTTCTATTAATACGTGCTAATGATTAGCCTCACCTAGCTAGGTCTGAAAGAAAAACTAACTTCTAACTGCAATACACCATCAGTTAGCATACACTAGTGATCAGTTCACTGTAGGTTCGAAAAGAGATTAGATCCTAAATTTATGTGATTATAGTCAGACTAAAGAGTAGTAAAACTAACCGATAACATAATTTTGATACAATAAAATATAATTCATGTCCACTAAATCATGTATATTTCATTGAATATTTCATGACTCATTTTCATGTAGAGCATATAAGATACTTAATTTAAACAAATACTATAGCAATAGATAAATTTAGAAATTAAATTACATGCATGATAAAATATTCTATGGATAGAGGTAACTTACAATTCTATCCTAGATTTTCATAAAACTTCACCAACTAAAAATATCAACCCAAATCTAAAATAATTAAACACCCTATTGGACTTCTAAACAGTATATAGATTGATTTATTCATGTTGTAATCTACATCATTGAACTTGGTTTAATATCTAGAGTCTCGACCAACCCTAGGATCAAAATGTTTATCAAATATGGGTATTTAGGTGGAGCTCATGGTTTCTTATATGTGATAGATTTGGTCGTGATCAAATTTTCTTGCTATCCGGATTTGCGATTCCTCAATTTAAAATCCCTAAGTTAGACCTAATTCATCAATTAAAGAAAAAATAACCTAGTTAAAGATGATTAGGTCTGGGCGAATTGGTAAAGATAGAAATAGAGAGAAAAATATTACTCTTGGGCTAAATAGGTGCAAGGATCTAATCACAATATCTTGTGCATAGATCAATGCGGAGAGAGAAAAAAAATTATAGAAATTAATTAAATAATTAAATAATGAAGGAAATGGAAAAAATGGAGGTGAAAGAAGAGAAGGAAGAGAAAGAGAGGGAAGAGGAGAGAAGAAGGAGAAGGGAGAGGATTGATGGCTGGGTTGGGATGGTAGTAGCATGGTGAGAATGACTGGTGTTCGTGGGGGTGCTAATGGTGGTAGCCCGAGAGCAAGGCCAAAATAAGCAGAAGATGGGTTTAAAATAATATGGAAAATAGGACTTAAATCTAAGAAGAATGGAAGAGAAGGGAAGGGAGCTCACCGGTGAGATGGAGATGGCAGATCTTGGTCGACAGTAGTGATTTTCTAGTAGTTCAAAAGGCAAAAAATCAAACCAAAATAGGACAATGATTGGCTAGAAAGAGGTGAAGAAAAATCCTAATTTTTTGGATCAGGTTCGTTCAGATCTGATCAGATCAAGAGATATATTTCAAAATTTTTTTTCTTTGATCTAGATCAGATCTAGGATGTTTTAGATCTGATTTTTATTATTTTAATAATTAAAATAAAATTAGATAAATTAAATCAAATTTAATTTACCTTGAAGTGGGTAATCCTATTACCTGATGATGATCCTGTGAGCAGTGGAAGGTTCTGGATCTAGCCACGCAAGTGCCTGGTCTCTATCAGTATCCACTCAGACTAGATCTGAAGATCCTCTTCTTCTCTATCATGTCTCCAAAAATCAGATCTGGAGGATCTCCAAAATACCTTTCGAAGATCAGCAGTCGTCCTTTGCAGCAGCGCAGCCTTCTAGCTTTCAGTCATCTTTTTCTCATCTAGATTGCACTAACCAAGAATCCAAACCTCTTTGGATGTGGAGAGGAGAGGGAGAAGGTGCTTTGGCATGGAGGAGGAGAGGAGAAGCAGCCTTGGGGCATGGAGAATTGTGATGCTCTTTGAGTTGGGCGTAGGATCTTATTTATAGACTAAGTGTGATCCAACTCCTCTTCTTCCCAACCAATCACAATTCTTTATGAAATCAGATCTAAATCTAATTGATGGAAATAGAGTCCCCTGGATTCCTCCTTAGATGGCGCCTAAGATCAATCAAAGTTGGTTCTTAGGAGAACTCTAATCAAAATCCAAAAAGGGGATAGAGCCCCTATCCAACAGAGACTCCTGGGCGCCTCCAGCTTGGGCACATGCCAAGGGCGGCATGCGCCCTTCTCCTTGCCAGGTTTTGGTAGGAGGATAAGCCCTCACCAGCTCTCCAATAGGTGCATGACACATGGACAAAAGTTAAAGTGTCAATGGTCAACATTTGACCAATCAAAGGTCAACTTTTGACCAAAGTCAAAGGACGAGAAATGACAGGTGATCAAAAATAGTAGGTAATATCTTACAAAATAAGACAATCTTTTTTGACTTGAACAAGCTTCAGTCAGACAAAGTGAAGGCCTCTGATCGAGCACAAACTCCTTTGGCTCAGTCAGGACAACTATTTATGATAGTAAAAGAAGAACGTTAGGTTCAATCAAGTGCTAGCATGATTTTCTTAAACCTAATTGAATCTCATTCATATCAATTGAACTGGATCAGTTCAATTGATGATCACCAGATTCAAATCCTTATTTGTGTGATCCAGTTAGGTTCAGTTCTGTATGGTAATGGGATATGTCATGATCTCTATCATCGACATCATCAAAACTCCTTTCGATGGATCAGAACTCTTCTGATTCAAACAGCTAGAATGATCGATCATCTAAATCATTCTAATTGCTTCCAAAATTACTAGTGATACCTAGCAGTATATGGTGGTAACCCATCAGAGCTAAATGCGAACCTCTTGGTGCAGCTACCTGTGTGTTTAAGTTCTTCTATCTTGAGCTTTGATCAGATTAGGGTTAAGGTGAACTCGTCAAACCCTAGTCTCTATCATATGATGTAATCATTCGATTTAGGTCTGATATGAAAAGCTAAATAGAAACTCTTTTTATTATTTCACTCTGCCATGATCATGGACTTTAGGACTTGATTCTCATGATCGTCATAGGGCTGCTCCTCTACCATCGAGGTAGATAGATTCCATCTTGATGCTATCCAGTTCCTACAATGAACATGCTATAGCCAACATACACCTCAGAATTTCGAATGGCTAGGAGATCGAGTAATAGTGTAGTCAAACTATAACACCCTCAAGGTAAACTATCGATGCATCTTAGATCAAAGAATCAGATACATTACTGCAGCATCGAGTCAATCATTGACGAGAAGGTAGACTCCCTAATGACTACTCGAGATGGTCACGCTCAATGCTCTCGTTCTCTAACGAGTACCTGTACTCTCGCTCTGGTGTCTCCACACCGTAAACTCAAGACTCATCTACTAAAGAGAAGCGATTATATACCAACCTTCCGGATCAATCACCATTCTCGTGATGATCCTATGGTCGGAAGCATTTTATGAGTTAATAATGATTATTCATGTCTTAAATTTTCAACTCTTAAAAATATGAATTATCATTACCATTAACTCAAAGGATGTATCATAGATACTAAATACACATATGCGATAGAAAATAATCTATTTTATTGATATTAGTCAAAATTATAATTTTGCCCATAGAAGTGTATTACAAGTGTCAGCCAACTCTGGCTTCTAGGGCACATATATCTAACAAGAGAAAAGTGAGGATTTTGGATGGTTAAGCTCTGACTTGGGTGGCTTATTGGCTATGAGAGAGGAGGAGAAAGGGAGGGAGGAGGAGGAAGAGGGCTCAGTGATGCCAACATAGGGAGGAGGGGGGATTAAATGGGAAACAACCATGGAAAGATAAGACCAGCCTAACACCAATCATTTACCGATTGCACTGGCTTCCATTGCCACCAGCGATTTGTACTAGCCTGAGGATCCCACACCGATCACCATTTTATGGCCTTATCATCTAGTGACAAGGATCGGATAGCAGATTGGGATTTCTCCTATTCCAATCCCTTTTTTTCTTTCAAAAATTCAGCCCAGGTGGGTCAGGTTTCACATGATATGTGATACCTTGGTCCTAATGAAAGGAAAGAAGTATGACAATATATATACTATGTTGAAAATATATTCCAAAGCCAATCGTTAGCCTATTGATGGTTGTGCTACTTATTGTACTTTATATAAATTATTAATTAATAAAAGTTATTTTGACATTTTTTATCATAAATTCTATTATCTTCTAATGAACTCCTGTGTTGTGATGAAATCTTTAGGACTATCTAGAATTCGATAAAGAAGGATTTATCGTTTAGTCCTTAAAATTATTCATGATCAAATGATACGTTGTTATTTAGGATGACAATATTTATCGAATATAGGTCATTATGTGCCATATAGGTTGGTTGTCCTCATAACCAAGGAGTATTGAGACACTGGTATGGCATGTAAGTAAGATATATGAGTACATCTGCATTGAATGTGACCAACTCTAGAGTTTTTCTGCTGTTAATATTTGCTCTAATAGAATATGGGTATAACTATCCCTCCGATCTGAGATCACCATGGTGACTTTCAAGCAACTCACTATGTTTTGGTACCAGACTACTTAAATTTTTAATTTAGTGATGAAAGATTTTTGGACATAGTTAAGTACTTGAGGAGTCGGTGCGTATATCAAGATGGGATTGACCACTCCTGATTTCAAAAGCTGTGTTCAATAGTATTTCAATTTAGCAAAGCCTTGGCAAGGATAGTTCTTGTGAGGGGTCATAGGACTAATTGCTTTGAGATACGATTTGGATGTATCTTTTAGGATTGACAGTCAAATTCTAAAGTCAGTCTATGCACAAAGGTCAAAGGGGTAAATTATATGATAACCATATTCATGTAGATTCTGAATATTATGATTACGACTATTCGACTTATCCAGACGTCGAGTACCATTGCTAGATGGTCACTTTGATTAGTACAAAAATTGATTTTTATGCTATCGGCATAGGTTCGGACTTGCGAAGTCACATACATTAGAGGTTTCTACATCTAATGATGGCTGGTGAAGAGTTTCACTTGATTGAGACTCTATGGTCAAGAGTCCCACTGGACTGAAATTCTTCGATCGAGAGTCTTACTGGGTTAGGATACTGAGTCTCAATGTCTAGGAGTCTGTGGTCAAGAGTTTTACTAAACTGGGACTCTTCGACCAAAAGTTCTACTACTTTGAAACTCTGAATCCTACTTGTCTGAAACTCTGTGATTGAAGGTTATGACTTTACAATCATGAGTTTCACTTATTTCGGACACTGAGATCAAGAGTTCCACTGATTTGGGACTCTTCGATCAAGAGTTTCATTTTGATGGGATTCTGTTGTCCGGACACCCACTGAATTTGGATTCTAAATTTTTGAGAGATTTTATTAGTGATTTGATCGCTAATTAACTTAATTTAATTGAGTAATTATTTTTGGATCAAGTTTAATTGAATTAGATTTAGTTGGATTTGATCCGATTAAGTTATGAGATGATCTAATCGCCGAGGAAGTATAATTTCTGATTTGATCAGGAGTTGGGCTTAATTAATTTTTTATTCAATTAGGATTTAACTAAGCCTAATTGAGCCTAAATTAGTTAGATTTAATCTAGTCTAATTAGGCCCAATCAATTTGGATAGGGTTGGTTTAATTGGATGAGGGGTTTTAAGATTGGTATGACCTAGTCTTGACATGTGCCACAACACCCTTGTTTGCACCATTCTATTCTCCATGAGAAAAGGTTTCTCGTGAATGTTTTCCCACGCAAAGAGGGCTCATGCCCCTCCTTTCCATGTCCTAAAGAGATAAGGTAAGATTAGTTACCATTCAAATTCAAATAGAGTTTGAATTTGAATGAAACAACTCCCTTATCTTACCATTTGAATTTGAATTTGAATTTGATTAACGGTATTTATTTATTATCCCACACCGATCACCATTTTATGGCCTTATCATCTGGTGACAAGGATCGGATAGCAGATTGGGATTTCTCCTATTTTAATTCCTTTTTTTTTTTCAAAAATTCAGCCTAGGCGGGTCAGGTTTCACATGATATGTGATACCTTGGTCCTAATGAAAGGAAAGAAGTATGACAATATATATACTAATCATTTGAATACACTTTATAGGTAGAGTTTCGAAGGTAAGAAGGTGTAGATGTGATACTTGGGATTGTATAGTTTTAGATAGATGATCATCTAGGATCATTTTACTACAGTGATAATTATAGTTTTCTAGAGGTTCGAAAAGATAGCAATGCTGTAGGTGGTAGGATGGGCAAATTCGAGCAAAGCTTGGGTTTGCAGGAGGCTACGAGTTGGTCTAATTATCGTTGCCTTGGGTGCATGGGGTCTTGTTTGTGAGATGGCAGATGGGGGGCTTTTTGCTAGATATCCTAGTCGGCTTGAAAATAGAAGTTAAGATGGAGAATGTTAAAAAAAAATGTGGATGTCCTCGATCTAATTATTACTTGGACCAGGTCCAATGGACCATGTAAAATCCCATGGTGAATAACATGCCATATTATCGATTGCCTGATATGCTCCGACATTTGCCCTGGTCCACTTGGACCTTGTCCATGCATGATTTCTCCTTTTATTGCCTCTAGGAAGCCCAATCCTATTAGGACTTGAGGACCTGCAATAGGATTGGAGATATGGACAAATGGTCCTTGACGATTTCAACTCTAAGCCCAAGTTTGGGCCCATATAGGATACCTCTTTTGTTTTGGTAAGATATAGGATACCTCTTCAACTTAGGATCCATTTAGTTAGGGGGTAATCTAGCATAAAAAAATAATTTCTATATTAGATTACCATATTTGATATAAAAAGTAGAAGAGAAAGATGATACAAAAGGTGGTGAGCCCCATGCTTATTTTTCAGAGAGAAAAGATAAAACAAATACCAAAGAGGATTGGTTTTTGGTAAATTTTTGAGTGATAATAATCCATACTTGATAAAAATACTTTCAATAAAGCTACATATATCATTATTAAATTTATTCTGATGTATTTTCATATTCATTTAATAAAAATTTTTTGTAAAAAAATTAAGATGGAGATGATATTATGCAATGAGCTATGTGATTATAGTCATTATATAAAAGCTAATTTGAGATGACAATGCTATTATAGTATTAAAAGTTATTTTATATTGAAGGATATATTTATAAATTTGATCATATTTCTATGTAAATTTACCTCCAATCAAATATAATAATCTTTTTCTAATATCATTTTTCATAGTATTTTTTTTACTAAATAAATATGGTAAAAATTATTTTTCTCCACAATCATTTTTTCAGATAAATAATTCTTAGAAATTATTGGATTATTTTATAATCTAACATATCCTAATCAAATTGATCCTTACACTCTATTTGGATTGGGGGTATATGGGGGTTCATGAGGGGAGAGGAGAGGAGGGTAAAGGATGAACCCCTAATTGATAAATTTTTTTGAGATGTAAAGGAGGATAGAGAAGGGTTCTCTCGATCCCTCTCTACCTCTCACTCACTCAATTTTCGCTACCCCATGATTTGGGGTGTAAAGGAGGAGAAGGTTTAATTTCAAGTTTCATTTTTTTAGTTTATTCTTAATAAAACTTTAAAATTACAATGAGGCCATTTTATAATTTCTCTTCCCAATTGAACGGACTAACTCTTTGCTCTTCGTACAAGTCAGCTCATAGTTTTAGTATGAGATTTTTTGGTGCCTGAAGCAAGTGTATCTTATATGAAAATATCTAATAAACTTATTCTAGATAATGAAAAATATCATAAATATTAAATAGTATATATATTAATGAGAAAGGACATATTTATCAAAATATATATAAAAATTCTTCTATCCTTTCTTAATCCCTCTATCCAAATAAGGATAAGATATATAACCTTCTTTACCCTTTTTCTTCCTTTTCAAATAGGGGTTCATTAATTTTCTTATCCTTTCCTCCCTTCCCCTCCATTACCCTCCCCTTCTCTCTCCTTATAAACCCCCGTGTACCCTAATCCAAAGTAAGTATTAGAGAATAAGCCTCGAAGTTGTTGGGGTGCCCAACTCTTGGGCGCCCCCACCCTTTTTTCTGTCGTAGACCAGCAAGGGGGGTGGACAAAAAAAATCCTCTTTTACCATAAAAATCAAAGAAAATAAGAAAGGATGGGTCGGCATACTTATGGGAAGAGTTTTGGTTGATAAGGATTCTATCTCATAGAATCCTTAAGTAAAACTAATTTTTCTTTTGACTTGGTCTTCCAACAAAGTTCTATATGAGAAAAAAAAAGAGAGAAGGGAGGCATGAGAAACCTTGGGCGTGGAGATTATTCATGTAAAAACACAAAGAGAAAAGGATGGGACATAAGGATTAGGTGGCGCAAGGAATAGGAATAGAGAGAAAGAGGTTGTTATCTCTCCTCTATTATAAAAAAAAAAGCTCTTGGCATCTTTAGTAGTGTGAGGAAGAGATGAAAAGAGAGAGTGTTTCTTGATACTCGCCCCTAGTTTTGGATCTTGAACAACTTCTTGGCATATTTATTATTAGCAAATTTTTGATGTATTCTTTCTCTTGTGTTAAACTATTTTGTGCATTTTTTTCTAATTTTTTTTGCTCGACAAATAATAATTTGTTATTATAATAATGAATCCCTAGCTCTAGCTTAGATTTTTGGATAAACCAAATCAAATCTTGGAATGCATGTCAACTTTATTATCAATTATCCAGTTGTTGCCAAAATTGTAATAAAAAATTTTCAAGCAAAGATGTTATATTGAATCATCTACCTTGAAGAAAAAAGTTTAGACATTTAGAGTCAGTTATTTCTATTGGGTTTTGAGTATTAAAGGATAATAAATAAAGCGAAAGCAAAAACATGCTAACCATAACATTAAAAATATAAAGAAATCATAATAATTGCAAGAATACCATAATTTAAAATGGTTCAACTGAAGCCTACGTTCACATAGAGATGAAAGTAAAAAAAGGAGCTTCTACTAAAATAATAATTTAGAGTATAATTTTTTTTTTCGACACCATGCTAGGAACCCTATTTTTGATTTAAGAAAGAAGAAATCCAAGATTAAACAAATCTCTAGTAGAACCCTCATTGGAGTAGAACCCTCATTGGAATAACTTTAATCTGAGATTGAGTGAACTCCTCTAATCGAAATTCTCCAATCTTCTTTTTCTTGAATGAAGCACCTTCCAAACCTTTTTTCTTCTCTCTCTCTTTTGGTGGCCCATGACTCTCTATTTTTATATTTTTTTATCACATCCATGGGCTCCTCTTTTATAGCCAAAAAAATTAGTTTGTTTTGGACATTTTTCTACATACAAAAAGATTTTCATGCAATGCAAAGACTTCTCCACGTGCTTTTTTGTTTCCACACCACCACAAAAAAAAAACTTCTACATTGCTTGATTTCACATGCCATCCCTTTTTTTGCTTTTCACATCCCACGTGAAGAGGGACTCGTCAATAATTCTTCCCCTATCAACTCATGTGGGATGTTCCATCAAGCCTGCAGTGCCCTTGAACTTCATCAATTTTAACCCTAAAATTGGTTTCGTTAGCATATCAAAACTATTTTCTTCAGTGCTAACTTTTTTAAGTTTGAACTACATCTTCAATATATCTTGAATCCAATGATATCTGACATCGATGTGTTTCATCCTTGAATGAAATGTTGAGTTTTTACTGACATAGATGGCACTTTGGCTATCATTGTGGACGACGTACACCTTTTGCTCCCTAACAAGTTCCTCCAATAAGTTCGTTAGCCATAGCACTTCTTTACCAACCTCCATTATGGCAATATATTCTACCTCTGTCGATGATAGTGTGATATACTTTTATAACTTCGATAGCCACTACACCGCTTGCTCTAAAAATATCATCAAATAACCTGACGTGGATTTCCATGTATCCACATCTCTCGCCATGTTCGCATCTATATAAGCTTATAGTACAAGACCTCCACTATCGTAGCATAAACATGTCTTGGATGTCCTTTTAAGATACCTCATTTTCCATTTCATTGCTTGTCAATATTTCTTCTCGGGGTTTGAAAGAAACTGATTGATTACATCAACCGCATGAGTAATATCCTGGAATACACCATAGCATACGTAAAACTTTCTATGGTAGAGCAATAGAAAATCTTACTCATTTCTATTTGATCCTTATTGTTCTTTGGGCTTTGCTCTTTAGTCAATTCAAAATATCCTACAAGCAGACTCACTACCAGCTTTGGTCTGCTCATGTTGAATTGGTTCAACACATTCTCAACATAGACCTCTTGTGACAACCATAGCTTACTAGATCTTCTATCTTGGGTGATTCTACCTATCCCTAAGATTGTTTTGGCCTGTTCCAAATCTTTCATCTTGAATGCCTAGCCCAACTTCACCTTCAGGTCATTGATTTTGGTAATATCGTGTCCCACAATCAGCATATCATCAACATATAGCAAAAGTATGATAAAACTATTATCAGAGAATTTCTTCATAAACATGCAATGGTCAGAACTTGTTCTCTTATACCGATTCTCTATCATGAATGAATCAAACTTTTTATACTATTGATATGGTGCTTGCTTCAGTCAATCAAGACTTCACACTAGGTTCTCTTACTTTTAATTTCGAACCCTTCTGGTTTCTCCATATATTTCTTTGCCTTCAAGTCACTATAAAGGAACACCGTCTTCATATTAAGTTATATCACCTCAAGGTCTAAACAAATAATGAGACTGAGGACAACTTTAATAGACGTGAGCTTCACGATGGATGAAAAAATCTCTTCAAAATCGATACCCTTCCTCTAACCAAAGCTTTTCACAACTAATCTCGTCTTATACCTTGGTTATGAATTGTTCTCCTTTGGTTTCAACCTAAACACTCTTTTATTTTTGAATACTCGCTTTTCCTTAGGCATCTTCACTAGTTCATTTGTATCATTTTTCTGTAAAGAATTTATCTCCTCCTTCATTACTTTCATCTACTCCTCACTATGCTGTTGCTCCATGGCTTTAGAGTAGAACCCAAGCTCCCCCGCATATGTCTATAGCACATAATCTTGTAGTGGGTATCTTGTGGATGGCCTTCGCTCTCTTGTGGATCTCTAGACCTCTTGTATAGTTGGTTCAATATATGGCTTAGTTTGAACACCATCCACCTCTCCTTAGTCTCGCGACTATCATGTGTATCGACATCCACAGTTGCACTCCCATTATCAAGACTCCTCAGGGAAGTATCTGGGCATAAGTTTATAGGCTGGCTTGGGGATAACTTTTGCTTGTTAGGTTTCTTGAAGTCGTAAATCATCTAATTCTCCAAGAAAACAACATCACAATTGTGCATGATCTTTAGCTCCATAGGATACCACTTGTTGGGCATTAACCTCCATTGAACATGGTGGAAGATGCTATTAGATGAGCTCAATGGTTTTGTGATTTAGTTTCTTCCATTCTCTATTTGGCATCTTATCAGCTCATCAATAACTCCCTCGATTGGATCGTGAAGATCTTTGCAGTAAAGATGGTCTTTCATGCGAGGCTTCCAAATAGAGTAATTGGTTGATGTCAGCTTGATCATAGTATCTAACGAAGATTGGCCCTCTATCTATTAGCATCTCAACTCTTTCTTCAGTACTCTGGATTTAGTGGAACCTGGCTCTAATACCACTTGTTACGTTTCGAGTACTTAAGGTAATGAATAAAGTGAAAGCAAAAACATGCTAATGATAATACAAGCAAAAACATGCTAATGATAATACAAAAAATACAGAGAAATTACAGCAATCGTAAGAACATCAGAATTTAATGTTGTTCGACCGAAGCCTATATTCACATAGGGACAAGAGTAAGCAGAAGCTTCTAGTAAAATAATAATTTAGAGTAAAAATAACCTCCGATAACTTCATGCTGGAAATATCACTTCTAATACAAGAAAAAAGAAATCCAAAATTAAACAAACCTCTAATAGAACCTCTTTGTAATAACTCTGACTCGAGGTCGAGCGAACTCCTCTAATTGACATTCTCCAATCTTCTTTTCTTGAACAAAGCACATTCCAAATCTCTCTTCTTATCTCTCTTTTAGTGGCTCACAGCTCCCTATTTCTATATTTTTTTGGTCATATCTATCAGATCCTCTTTTATAGCTAAAAAATTAAAATGTATTTTGGACTCTTTTCCATGTGCCAAAAGGTTCAAATCATGCAAAATCTTCTCTGCATGCTTTTTGGTTTCCGCACTGTCATTAAAAAAACTTTTACATTGCATGATTTTATATGCTATCCTATTTTTTTATTTTCATAGCTCACATGAGAAACTAACTAACGATTCTAGGAAATGAAGAGATCCTCCAAATTAAATTCAAATTTGATTTGCACCTTTTTTTTTTTGGCTGTGGATCTAACAGGTCTTCTATTTGCCATTATAGTTAAGCTAAAATACAAAGGCATGTAAATGACACTAGAAAATGTAATGGTCTAGTATAGTATGATTACTTTAATATATTTTTAAATACTTATTTATAGCATTTTTTTAAATTTTTGATCTTGGTTGCCTCCAATATCCTAGTAAATAATAATCATAATTCATCATATTTTAATAAAATATACTCTAAAATAACAAGGTAAATAAAAATAAAAAAAGATTAAGAGAAAAATGTGAAAGATGAAGCAAACTCGTATGGAGATACTTTTGAAGAAGTATTCTTTAAAATGAGATGATCATAGCATTAGCATGTTCTCAAAATACATAAAACATGGTACAATTATGAATTATGTAAATAAAATCAATCATCTTTCATAAACAAATGATGTGGTGTTGTGATCTTTTTGTCATTAAGTTCAACTTTGGCCGATGTTGCTAATAGGGCTATAATTGGGTCGGGTCAGACCGGGACATATCCTATTCGAGTCAGACCCAAAATTTCTCTTTACACTTCAGGCTAGACTTAGGTTCGATTTTTTTTAAAAAAACCAAACCTACGTCCAGCCTGAGTTCAAGCTTGAGCTTAATCCAAATCTGATTGGGCTAGCCTGAATAACCCATTTGGACCAAAAACTAGGCTGCCCGTACAATTACAAGCTTGCATATCATGTTAGAAATCTGAAAATAAAATAATAAAAAAGAATCAACATGTTACAACCTTTGATTTATATTCTTTATGGTTTTTCAGCGGAAACAAATGGTCAAACCCTCATTAAGAGCTAATTTGACCAACATACTAAGTCTAGGTGCTTTAGCTCAGGATCGGATGTGAATTCGGGCTTAGGATTGGACTTGAATTTGGACTCAGACTCAAGCTAGGCCAATGTTATACTTGAGCCTGGTCCGAAACACATAAGCTCTATATCTAAGCCTAATTCTAGCCTGATATTGCTCAGGCCTAACCCATAGTCCAACTCGAATTTAGTCTGGTCTAATGGCCTTTGGACCGACCCAAGCCCATTTCGAACCGTCGTTGCTGGTACCTTCACCATAAGGAGGAGTCTACCAAATCATTCGGCCAATCCCTACTTCCACGGAATCCAAAATGAGATCAGAATTTTGAAATCAGAGATAAAAAAGTACATCAGCCGAAAAATTAGAGTCCACTGATTTACTCACTGGAAATTAGCCAGACCCAAATATCTCACCATTTAATGTCACATATCTGTTTTAAGCCACTAGGAATTAAGAAAAAGCATTTGCATCCAATTTACTATGCTGGTTGACCTGATATTATGGATGCAAAATGAACTTTGGACCTATCTAACAAGAGGCGCCCCTTGGTTGGTCTCAACACTGAACTCAGCATGTAACATATGGTTTGGTTCATGTTGGTCCTGGTATATTACTCATTTTGGATGTATTATATAGTCAAGTCGGATTTTTATCTTTTTTATTTGGTAATTTTAGTTAGAATTGGGTTTGCTATAGTTGGAGAAACCTAATCCAATCTGAAACTGAGCCACTCAAACTTGGTCATGCTTCTTCCACCATGATCACCCAACAGACCCTAATCTTTGATATTACTTGTTCTAACTTTTAAGTTTATCCTGTCTAAATTATGCTCATCTAAGAAATTGTTAGTTGTGCCTGTTTCAAGTTAGTTGATCAAGAATAAGTTAGTTCTTAATCTTAAATATTAGTAGAGTCCAGCCAAAGACTGTACGAAATTCCTTACCAATTCCTCTGTTATAAAATATTACAGCTTTCCATTAATTGTCCGATTTAACGGAATCTACTCACAGATCTTGCACTACCGCCGTAACTGGATCCAATATGATGGCAATATTTTACAAAAAAGAAAAAACAAAAAGAGATCGCACTAAATGGCTGTGAAATCCCTGTAATTGAGGTTTGCACTTGCTAAGATTGCGTAAAAAGATACGGGCAAGTTTAAAGAACAGAGCTCACCTAGGGGAACTCCAATGCCATTGCAAGGAGTTCTCCTTTGTCCACGCCTGGACAAAACATGAGATAACTGTTAGATTTCTTCCTAATTACATTATAAGAAAAATAGCTTTAGATAATAACCAAGAAGAAATGGCTAAAATAATTGTTGCAAAAGTAGTTCTATGGCAATAATTTTTTTAATCATTGGCTTAAATTTAATTTTAGGCAGTGGTTTTAGAGCAGTGATTTAAAACTATTGTCGTAGGATATATTATACGATAGCTATGCAACCATTTTCAAATGCCATTGCATATAAATTTATATTTTAGCAATATTTTTTACTAATATTATCTATATATTTGTCTATATACAATAATTAGTTATAATTATTGCTTAAAATTAGCATATTCTATAGCTGCTAAAATAAGCATTATATAAAGATATAATTCTAAATATCAATTTTTATAGTCATAGACTAAAATGATTGTTGGGGATAAACCCCGCTCCTACCGAAGTTCAGTTCGATGTTCAGCCTAATGCAATCAGTAGCCGCGGAAGAGCTTCAGCGGACGGATATTAGCCGTACCCCTCCAACCGGCTGAACTCCTCAGCGGCCGAGCTTCTTCGGACTCTCAGCGGTTGGACCGAACCCGTTCAGCCGGTCGAACTCCCAGCGACCGAGCTCCTTGGACTCCTAGTGGCCGAGCTTCTTCGATCCTCTTCAACCGATCGAACTGCATAGCGGTCGAGCTCCTTAGACTCTCAGCGGCCGGGCTTTAGCGAACCCCTCAGCGATCGAGCTTCAGTCGGACTCCCGCGAGAGCCGAACTCTCTCCGCGCCCTTCCAGCCAGACACCTGCAAGAGCCAAACTCTTCCCAGACATCTCCTTCGATCGGACTTCTTCAGGAGCCGGACTCCTCTCAGATATTCCTTCGGTCGATCGAGCTCCTTTCAAACTTTCCAGTGATCAAGCCTTAGCCGCATACCTCCAGCTAGATGCCTACGAAAGCCGAACTCCTTCCGGACTTCCTTTTCAGGAGTCCGAACTTCTTTGGAATCGATATGTGCCGAAGTCCACTAATCAATGCCTGCTTTCTGAGAACCATGGTTATTAAAACTAGATGAACGGTCACCATCAGTCTGCCACAGGCGACCCCACAGACGGCTCCGCCAGACCTCGAGCAGCCCACCACTGTCGGATGGTATGGCTGTCGCTTTCGACCTATCGATACCATTCTTTCCATATCAAGTCTGATGCAGTCTCGAGCAGCCCGCTATCAGGCAGCTACAGTTGTCACCATCAAGCTCCGCCTATAAAAAGGACCCTCCAGATACGCTAACTCTAATCTCTGATCTCTAAACTCTCCTCTCCCTCTCTAAGCTCTGCGGAACTCATTCCCGAGCACTCTATTCCTGTTGGCTAGAGCTGACTTGATTATCGGAGGATCCTGCCGGAGCCACCCCCCATCGGCTTCGAACGGGACTTCATTCTGCAGGTCTCCAATGGCGACCTCATCCACCTCCGCTCCAGCTGATTCCGACGATGACTAGATTCTACATCAACAGATTGGCGCTAGAGGAAGGGCTCGAACCACCGAGGTTCTCTTATTCTTAAAGGAGTGCTCGACGATGATTTCTCTCTTCCCTCTTCGAAGATCTTTCTTCTTCCTCACTAGAGTTCTTTTTCGAAGAAAAAATGCCTCCTAGGAGAGCTTCGATTCGGCGATCGGCGGCCTGCGCATTGGGTCCATCTGCTCCCATTTCAGCCCCGGCAGCCTAGGTTCCACCCGAAGCCACCGTAGATGTGGAGCAGTTCAACCTGTTGGTTGGGTTCATGGCCCCACCGAGATGAGGCAGGCCATGCGACAACCTCCGACGGAGACTTTGCTAGCAGACCCGCCATGAGGATGCGAGGAACCAGCCTTATGGAAGAGCATTTGGGCATACCAATCGCCCTTAGGAAGGAGAAATGGAGAGCAGAAGTTCTTCCGTAGGAGGTTTCACAAGAAGGATGGAATGAAGTTCGACCGCATTTGCGATCTTTCCAGCGCAAGCAAGGCCGAACTCCCCCTCGAGCTCGCGACCAAAGAAGGCCCTATGAAGATTTCATAGGTGTAATAAAGTTCGGCCACGTTCACGACCTCCCTAGCGCAAGCGAGGCCGAACTCCCCTCGAAGCTCATCATCAAGGAAGCCCCGACGAAGGGGCATGAAGTTCTCTCGTGGGAGGTTTCACGAGAGAGTGAAATGAAGTTCGGCACAAGCGAGGCCGAACTCCCCTCGAGCTCGCCATCAAGGAAGCCCCGCAGAAGGTCTCACCAGGAGGTGAGATGAAGTTTAACCGTGCTCACGACTGCCCCGACGCAAGCGAAGCCGAACTCCCCCTCGAGTATGTCTCCAAGGAAGCCCATGCAAAGAATTCATGGGAGGTGCAATGAAGTTCGAGCAAGCAAGGCCGAGCTCTCCCTCGAGCTCATCGTCAAAGAAGTTCCGATAAAGAAGCATGAAGTTCTCCTGCAAAAGATTTCACAGAAAGTTCGACCGCGCTCATAACCTCCCCAGCGCAAGCAAGGCCCGAACCTCTCGAGCTCACCACCAAGGGAGCCCCAATGGAAGGGTGCGAAGAAGTCCTCCTCCCGAAAGGTTCCACGACTATGCCCCCCTCAACGCTCCTCGAACTCAAATTCTCATGGAAGTTAAGGACCAGCTGCCATGACCAGAAGGACTACGATCTCCCCCAAATAAGTATGATCAAAGCAAGTACTGCCTCTACCATCACGACCACGACACTGAGGAATATATTCAGCTCCGAGATGAAATTGAGGAGCTTGTCAGAAAGGCTCGGTTGGGTAAATTCCTCCGACGTCAGTCTGAAGCGGGAGAAGATCGGCCAAGAGCACTGCCGTAGCCAAAAACGATAAGGAGGTCGGCCATCCTCACAGGCATCATCAACATTACCTCGGCGAGCTTGGTACATCGGTGATCTCATCTCCAGTGACAAAGCCAAGAGAAGCTTGCTCCAAATTGAGAAGGCCAGCATGAGATAGTGGAGGTCATCCGGCCCAGGCCTTGCTGCCCAAGGGAACCCGAAGGAATAATGCCCCCACGACCTTGAAACGGGGATGTGCTGCCAGTAACTTCCCCTCGGTAAAATTCTTTCCATTCCTATTTTTGGGTGCAAAAAGTATGTGATGACAAGAAAGAAATGAGCAAAAGTGGCCCATTAGAGATGGGGGGAGAGGCGCGGACGATGGTCTGTATGTGCCCCCATAGCCCATTAGAAACAGGAGGAGAACCTCATCCTAATGCGAGCAAAGTTGAAGGCCTCGTTCACCTTAGACGAGATGGAGGAGAGGTGCGGACGACGGTCCGAATGTGCCCCCACAGCCCATTAGGAATAGGAGGAGAACCTCATCCTAACGCGAGCAAAGTCGAAGGCCTCATTCACTTAGACGAGATGGAGGGAGAGGGACGGTCCGAATGTGCCCCCACAGCCCATTAGAATAGGAGGAGAACCTCGTCCTAACGCGAGTAAAGTCGAAGGCCTCATTCACCTTAGATGAGATGGAGGAAGAGGCACGGATGACGGTCTATATGTGCCCCCACAGTCCATTAGGAATAGGAGGAGAACCTCATCCTAACGCGAGCAAAGTCGAAGGCCTCGTTCACCTTAGATGAGATGGGGGAGAGGCGCGGACGATGGTCGGTATGTGCCCCCATAGCCCGTTAGAAATAAGAGGAGAACCTCATCCTAAACGCGAGCAAAGTCGAAGGCCTTGTTCACCTTAGACGAAATGTGGGGAGACGGACGATGGTCCGAATGTGCCCCCACAGCCCATTAGGAATAGGAGGAGAATCTCGTCCTAACATGAGCAAAGCCGAAGGCCTCGTTCACCTTAGACGAGATGGAGGGAGAGGCGCGGATGATGGTCTGTATGTGCCCCCATAGTTCGTTAGGAACAGGAGGAGAATCTCGTCCTAACGCGAGCAAAGTCGAAAGGCCTCGTTCATCTTAGATGAGATGGGAGGAGACGGACGACGGTCCGAATGTGCCCCCATAGTCCGTTAGGAACAGGAGGAGAATCCTCGTCCTAATGCGAGCAAAGTCGAAGGCCCATTCATCTTACACGAGATGGAAGGAGAGGCACGGACGACGGTCCGTATGTGCCCTCACAACCCGTTAGGAGCAGGAGGAGAACCTTGTCCTAACATGAACAAAGTCAAAATCTTGTTCATCTTAGATGAGATGGGGGGAGATGGATGATGGTCTGAATGTGCCCCCCGTAGTTCATTAGGTACAGGAGGAGGAACCTCGTCCTAACATGAGCAAAGTCCAAATTCGAGCTCCGAAGTCTATAGGAGAACAGGATCTCCATCAACCTCGGCCCAAGATAAGATCTTCCTCGAGCGATCGAGACAACCTCAGTTGGAGATAAGATCGGAGACAACCTCAGCCGCAGGAGATAAGATCTCCCCCGAGGGTTCACGGCAACCTCGGCCCGAGCGACCTCAGCCAGAGATAAGATCGGAGACAACCTCGATCGGAGATAAGATCGGAGACAACCTCGATCGTAGGAGATAAGATCTCCTCCGAGGGTCCATGGCAACCTCGGCCCGAGCGACCTCGGTCAGAGATAAGATCGGAGACAATCTCGACCAGAGATGAGATCTCTTTCGAGCGACCACATCAACCCCAACTGCAGATTAGATCTCTCTCGAGCACTCGTATCAACCTCAGCTGGAGATGAGATCTCCCCCAGACTTCAATTTTAACACCAACTTCATCTGGAGATGAGATCTCCCTCCGAGCTTCGACCTGAACCAGCACGGAGTCTAGAAAAAAACTTCGACAGTCACCTTTTCTGCACTCCCTTCCTTTGAGTCTCGAACTCGAAAGTGGGAGGACTATTATTAAGGATAAACCCCACTCCTGTCGAAGTTCAGTTTGATACTTAGCCTAATGCAATCAGTAGTCGCGGAAGAGCTTCAGCAGACGGATCTTAGCCGTATCCCTCCAGTCGGTCGAACTCCTCAACGGTCGAACTCCTTCGGACTCTCAGCGATCGAACCGAACCCCATCAATTGGCCAAACTCTCAACGGTTGAGCTCCTTGGATTCCCAGCGGTCGAGCTCCTTCGAACCCTTTCAACCGATCGAACTGCATAGCGGTCGAGCTCCTTGGACTCTCAACGGTCTGGCTTTAGCAAACCCCTCAGTGGCCGAGCTTCAGTCGGACTTTTGCGAGAGCCAAACTCTCTCCACGTCCTTCCAACCAGACGCCTGCAAGTGCTGAACTCCTCCCAGACATCCCCTTCGATTGGACTTCTTCAGGAGCCGAACTCTTCCCAGACATCTCCTTCGATCGATCGAGCTTCTTCCAAACTCCCCAGAGATCGAGCCTTAGCCGCATACCTCCAGCTAGATGCCTACGGGAGCCGAACTCCTTCCGAGCTTTCTTTTTAGGAGTCCAAACTCCTTTGAAATCGATATGTGCCGAAGTCCACCAATCAATGCCTGCTTTCTAAGAGCCATGGTTATTAAAGCTGGACGAATGGTCACCATCAGTCTGCCACAGACGGCTTCGCCAGATCTCGAGTAGCCCACCACTGTCGGACGGTATGGCTATCGCTTTCGACCTATCGATACCATCCTCTCCACATCAAGTCCAGTGCAGTCTCGAGCGGTCCGCCACCAGGCAGCTACAGCTATCACCATCAAGCTTCGCCTATAAAAAGGATCCTCCAGATACTCTAATTCTAATCTCTGATCTCTAAGCTCTCCTCTTCCTCTCTAAGCTCTGCAGAACTCATTTTTGAGCACTCCATTCCTGTTGGCCAGAGCTGACTTGATCATCAGAGGGTCCTGTCGAAGCCACCCCCCACCAGCTCCGGATGGAACTTCATTTTGTAGATCTCTGACGGTGACCTCATCCACCTCCGCTCCAGCTGATTCCGACAATGATCAGATTTTGCGTCAACAATGATATTTTTAAAAAATAATTTATATAATCATTATCTTTAATCATGATTTAAAGTAGCAGCTATAATAGCTGTTATATTAAGTGATTCCTTAGATAATATAAAACTAGATTCTTTCATTGCAGAGTTTAGAACCATTATATAAAAATGATGCTTTCAGACAATGACTTATGAAATTATTGCCTAAAGTGATGCTTTTTAGTAACTACCTATTTAACCATTGCCTAAATTAATGATATTTAGCAATAGATTATTTAAATGTTGCCGAAAGTAATAGTTTTTAGTAATAATTCTATTTATTGTGGCAGAAAGTGATGCATTTCATATGATAGAACTATTACATAAAGTGATGTTCATTAGTAGTGAAATATAGAACTGTTGCATAATGCAATATTTTTGGCCGACGACTTATGTAATCCTTATCTTAAGTTATAAAACCATTTGATTAATTAATATTCTTCTAATATACTAGTTAATATACTTTTGATTGAGTAATTGATGTTCTTGATTAATGCATTTTAATTGAGGTAAATTATAACTCCAAAAATAGATTTTAAAAGTAGATATTTCAATCAAATAGCTTAATAGCTATAATATTGCCACACACTTAGGATCACTTTGGAATCTTCTTCTTGCTTTCTAAGCCTTCTCTTCTTCTCTTTTATTAAAGATTCAATAAGTGGTATGTAACATAAATGGTCCACACCTAATTAGATTAAGAAATTCTAGTGATAAGAGCACGATGTTGTCATTAAAATATCATGTTTATCAGTTTAATCTGACTTCTTAAAATAATTAAAAATACGTAGATAGCAGTGAGTTGGATCGAATCCACAGAAAAGGTAGTATTTTAGATTTGAAATCTTTGATTTTATGAAAGAAAAAGAAGAGATTTTGAAAATAAAATTGAAGTCAAAATTTAAAAGTAAAATTTAAATAATGCAGAAAAATAAACTCGATACTAGGATCTACTATTTAGATCTTAGCATCTACTTGCAGTAAAATAAAAAGCAATAATTAAAGTATAGAAATTAAATTATAATAAAAATAAAGAGTATAAAAATAAATATTATATTAATTAAAAAATTTATAATTTAAATACATGAAATTTAAAAAAAAAGTAAAAAAATTAAAAATTAAAATAGGCCAATTTTTTTTTATCTTGGATCGGTATTAGTAGAAAGATGGTATAGAAGCTCAGCTCTTTCTCTTGGCATTAGCTGTCTTAAAGCAGCCATTAACTAAAGCCTAGCTCTATCCTGTACCAAAGCTTCATCTTAATCGAAGATAATGAATTCTGGAGGCCTGGGCTCTTATTTATAGGTGTTGGAGGGTTGAAGGATTTTCTTCTAGGTAATGTGAAACTAAGAAATATTTTAATCATCAAAATAGAAAGAAATTTTGATGAAAATCAGATTAAAATAGCTTCTGGATGAATCTGGTGAAGTCTGATGAAATCTGGCCATTTAATAGAAATCCAATGGACTAAAAATCATTAAAATCGAATGTGTATTAGCTCAGATCAGGTCGGATTAAATTCTGGCCATTGATCGTGCATTGATGAAGAAAATTAGGCCATTAATCATGCGTTGATGGGGAAAATTAGGTCGTTGATCATGTGAGAAGTGTTTGGATTACCGTTGGGAGCTCTGTGGACCGTCGGGTCGTCGTTTGGGTTGAGCACTAGCGTCAGATGGCGTAGATGAAGTTGATAGGGTTTGAATTAAACCCAAAAATCGTCACAATCGTCCGATCTTGACCGCAAGCGACTGCAGTCGTTCGATCGTGCACTTACTATTCCCATGAACCACGTGGACCGATCTCACCATATACCGCAACCAATCAGTGCCTCCTTTCATAGAGTGAAAAGATCAAAATGCCCAGTGAACCATGATAGATTTTCTGTAAATTCTTTAAGGGTCTTGATCCACCACGTGTCGCTCTATGATTCATCAGTTGTTGCTGAGCTGATGATCCACACCTGATTTCATGGATTGATTGATCGACTTCTACGGCTGAGTCGACTTTTGCGGCTTAGCTTGCGGAGCCGACTGAGCCATTTTTCTTTTTTTTATTTATTTTTTTTAAAAGTCATATCTAGTCCATTTTAGCTTTGATTTGCTTCAAACTTATTTTATTATGATAAAAAAAATAATTTTTTTTATTAATAATAATATTTTATTTTTTATTTTTATTATTTTTTAAGTAATTTTTTAATTATTTTTAATTAATAAAAATATTAATTTCTTAAAAATATGTATAAATTGATCATTAATTTTAAAAAAATAATATAAATTAATTGATAAATTAATACTTTTATTGATAATTTTATGGTATTTATCACATCCTCCAACTTAAGCTTTGCTTATCCTCGAATAAAAAAAGAATTTAGTTTTAGATACCTTTTAACTTTAGAGTTTCAAATTTTACCTAAGCAGTTTTCAAAATGGCCATTGATATTCAGTAGAGTATAAATGAGATATATCATTAGGGTATTAATACTTATCAATAAAAATTAAGTAAAGAACACTCAATTTTTTTAAATTTTTTCTAAATTATCTCACTTTTATCTCTAAATCATCTAAACTTTCATATGGACAAGTGTATTGTTACTTTCATCTTTCATTTATTAATTTTTTTATTCACATTGCCTACTTTTTGATGTGAATATCATTACTTACATAGGCAACGAGATCCAATTACTCGATGAAAAATCAATACATTTTTTTTAACATTGTACTACTATTGAGTGTCTTAACCCCTTAAGCTTTCTATTTGATCCATATAGCGAGTCTTGGGCCAATGACTCCCAAATCAGTTGGCTTTAGGGCACTAGATATAGAATATTCCTTGGGCTTACTAGCTCAAATCAAATAGGCTATGAGTTAAGACTAGCTTTACAACGAGCTTCTTTATCCTTTCCATCTTTTGATGCAAAACTCAATGCTTGCTTAGGCAAAAAAGCCTAGTTACTTAGTGAGAATTACTAAACTATTTTATTTTAATATTTTTTTATATGAAGAAACGTATAGTTATCCTACACAAGCTCATAAAAAGTAGACTTTTCTTTGATGATAGTAGAAAAAAAATTAGAAATATTCAAAAAAAAACTTTTTATGTTATAGACTTAACTCTTTATTAGGTTTTTTAAATACTTTATCCCTCAATATCTCATAAATTCTCTGATCTGTGCATCAATTTTCTTTTAAAAATACTTAATTCAACTCGATTCTTAAGCATAATCGGATGTCTAAATACTAAATACTAATTTTTTTGAGGACTTAAAAAAATTAAAAATTTTTATTATTATTCTTTTCCCAACTTAATCGACATTATCCTCAATGGAGAAGAAAAAATAAAAGATGCAATAAAGAATAAAAGAATACACCTGACTTAATGTATATGGTCCAGCACATGCCTTTAAAAATTTGGGCTCTCCCTTCAACTTATTCAACATGTTCTAAAAAAAAAAACTAAAAAGATAAATTAAATGAAAGAACTAAATATTGGATTGCTTTTCAATAAGCACTAAGTTTACCATCTTCAGCCAGACACAATGCAGCTTACTATTCTATGTCAAACATTAGATTGATAAATTCTAATGGTTTTGGATTATCAATCTTAGAAAGATAATTTCTTATCCCTTTATTAATATATTCATTGTTAAATTTGAGAACATATTTTGTAACCCCATTGTCAGACCCTTATTTTTCAAGATTTTTTTCTATTTGTTCTTCTAAAATACTCATGAATTGAGTTTTTGTATTAGGAGTTAAGTTTAATGTAATGGATATTGGAAGGGTATTTACAGATGGATTTAATTCTAAAGATAAATTAATATGATCTTACTTAAATAACTCCATTGACTTTTCATTATATGCCTCTTGGTTTTTGTGAGAAGAACCAGCTTCTAGGATTGAAGGGAACAGGACATTAGGTTTATAGGACTCAAAATCATCCGCTCTCTTCTTTCTTATGTCTATCTCATTTAAACTAGAACTAGAATCAGTATTAGTTTCGGGCTTAGGTTCTTCTATGTGGTTAGTCTCAATACTAACCTATTCTTCTAAATTTTTATTTTGGCTAGCATCAGTACTAGCCTCTCTCACCTGATCTTGGTATAGGTCCATAAGAATTCTATAGCTTTTAAATTCAAAAATTACTTTGGCATTCTCTAATTGGAGATTTTTAAGTGGAACATTAGATTGATAATTGAATCCAGATGGTTGGTTGACATTAGGTGGATTGTTTGAAATTGGTAGGTTCAATAATTGACCTAGTTCTCTCCTCATATTAGACTTAGCTAATTATCCTATATGAGCTTTTAGTCTAGTGATAGATTGCTGTTGAGTCAAAATTAATTATTAAAGTTGGTTAAATCTATCATCAGCTAGATTAGTCTGTTGAGGAGGTGGATATGATGGCTGATTATAATATAATGGCTGAGTGGATTGACTAGGTTGACCACTAAAATAGGCATAATTTTGATATTGGGATCTATTCTAATAATTTTGGATAGGTGAAATTTGGGTCTAAGCCTGAGTCTATTGAGGTATCCAAGAAAAATTATGATAGTTGCTCCAACCAGAGTTATATGAATTTAAAAAAGAATCACTAACAGGCTTGGAGTAGCCTTGAGCAGCTTGAATTTATTCTTAGATAAAAGGTGGAAATTGCGCAGCCATAGGACATTCACTCACATGATGGATTGGGCTAGCACAGATTGAATAAATTTTTTGATAATTAAAAGATGATGTAAATTATGCAAGAGATTGTTGACCTAGGGTTAGGACTTGATCTAATTTCTAAGCAAGAAAGTCCACTTTATTTATCAAATTTGAATTAGCCTTAGGACTAGATTCTAGATGTTTAAATTCAGATTTGGTAGAAAGATAACGAAGCATGGTTAATTGAGTTTTCACTCAAGATTTTAAATAAGGTATAGGCTTCATCCTCACTCTTGTTCATGAAAGCACCACCACAGGATGCATCTGTCTGTATTGATCTCCTAAACCCTCATAGAAAGCTTGAACTATTTGCCACTTAGACAGACCATGGTGTGGACATTTTTTAAGAAGTTTCTTAAGTCTCTCCCATGACTCGTGAATATGTTCTCCTGAAAGCAGAGCAAATTCAGTGATAGCTTGCCTCATAATATTGGTTCGGCCTATGGGATAAATTTTTTTAAGAAATTTACTTTGCAATTTAGCCCAAGTTTTAATTGGTCTTCCTATTATGCAAGCCTGTACTTGGCTTTATCTTTTAATGATAAGAAAAATAAAATTAGTTTAAGGGCATCATTAGTTAAATTTTGAATCCTCACCGTAGAGCAGATTTCTAAAAAGTCATCCAAATGCTTATAAAGATTTTTGTTGGTGCTTTTATAGAAAGATGGGAGCATCTGGATTGTGGTCAGCTTGATCTTATAGTAGGTAGCATGAATTTTAAATAATTGGATACAAGTTGATGGGTTATAGATGGAAGGAATAAAATATTTCTTCATCTACCTAGGTGGTTCTCTAAAATTTTCAGCCATTTAGTTATTGAATTTAATATGATTCAGCCATTTAATTTTATAGTTGGATTCAACTAGATCAGGTAAAGTGATTTCCTACTGTGTATATATTAGTGCAACCCTAATATATGGTTCAAATTTTTTTATATTATTTATTAATTTATTATTTTTAAATTTTTAAATTTTTTTATTATTTTATTTATTTAATTATTATTATTAATTTAATTTAATTTAATTATTATTTTTAATAATTTTTTTAGTTAATTTAATTTAATTTTTATTTTATTTTTGAAGGAGAAAAAGAAGAAAAAAAGAAAAGTTCTAAAGAAGAAGTCCGAGGGAGTCCTAGAGCTAAGAAGAGAGAAAAAAATTAATTTTAATTCGGTTTAATATTAGTTAGCAATCAAGTTGGTCAATCAATCCTGACTAAGGGTTATCCTAGATCTAGATAGCTCCTAATTGCTAAGGTCACTTTCAAGCCCTCCAAGTGTAGGATCAGCTGGTTAGGTAAGTGTAAGGTCAATGGGGTCTCCCCATTGCTTACCTTAGACACCAATTATGCTTGGTCAGGTAAGCTAATGGAATCAATTAAGTAATCACTTTTCTTCAGGCCCAGTCGTCCTTGAATTACTTTTCTAGACATCAGTTAAATTGATTAATCCTAATTTAGTCCAACTTTTAGGATTTCTTATCCTAATAAGCTCGAGTTCCTAGGACTGATGTCTAATTTATTTTAAAATTAAAGGCTTAGGTCAATACAGGATGCTGGTTGGTTGTTTGTGGGCTAAGGAAGGATGATCAATTTTTTATCTTATCTTGTTTAATTGGGTGTTGCCCTTAAGTTGATTTAATATGAATATGCATAAAAAATAATTTTTGATTAAAGGGTTTCATACAATTTAAACTAGATGCATGCAATTAATTGAATTTTAAAAGCTTACCTTACCTCCAATAATCATCAAAATAAAAAAAAAAAACTAATATGATGCATGCTCTAAGCAGTTAGGATTTCTAATCTTGTCTTGAGATTTTTAATTAGATTTAAGTAGATATTTTTTTTAAATTTAATTTAAAAATAAAATAAATAAATAAATAAGAAGAGAAAAGGACTAGGATTAGGATCGATCTCACCAAGCAGGATTAGAAGCTTCCTCGTTGTCCTAATCTTTTTATTTTCTTTGTTTCTTTTTTTTCTCTTTTTTCTGCAAAATAAAGAAGAAAGAGTTAGTAAGCAATATTTATAAAAAACTAAAAAAAAATAAAATTTTATTTATAATTAATTTATTAAAAAAATTAAAGAAATCAATAAAAAATAGCATCTATTCCTTTCCCGATAATGATGCCAAAAATTTGATAAGAGCGCGATGTTGTCGTTAAGATACCTTATTTATCAGTTTAATTCAACTTCTTAAAATAATTAAAAATATATAAATAGCAGTGAGTCGGATCGAATCCACAGGAAAGGTAGTATTTTAGATTTGAAATCTTTGATTTTACAAATAAAAGGAGAGATTTTGAAAATAAAATTAAAGTTAAAATTTAAAAATAAAATTTAAACAGTGCAGAAAAATAAACTTGGTACTAGAATCTACTATTTAGATCTTAGCATCTACTTGTAGTAAAATAAAGAATAATAATTAAAGTATAAAAATTAAATTATAATAAAAATAAAAAGTATGAAATTAAAGAGCATAAAAATAAATATTACATTAATTAAAAAGTTTATAATTTAAATACATAAAATTTAAAGGGAAAATAAAAAAAATAAAAATTAAAACAAAAGATGGTGTTGGAGTCTAGCTCTTTCTCTCGGCACCAGTTGCCTAAAGCAGCCATTAACCAAAGCCTGGCTCTATCCTATACCAAAGCTTTATCTTAACCGAAGATAATAAATTCTGGAGGCCTGGGATCTTATTTATAGGTGTTGGAGGGTTGGAAGATTTTCTTCTAGGTAATGTGGAACTAAAAAATATTTTAATCATCAAAATAGAAAGAAATTTAGATAAAAATTAGATTAAAATAGCTTCTAGATGAATCTGGTGAAGTCTGGTGAAATCTGGCCATTTAATAGAAATCCAATGGACCAAAAATCATCAAAATCGGATGTGTATCAGTCCAGATCAGATCGGATTAAATTCTGATCATTTATCGCATGTTAATGGAGAAAATTAGGCTGTTGATCGTGTGAGGAGTGTTTGAATTATCGTCAGGAGCTCTGTGGATCGTCGGATCGTCATTTGGGTTGAGCGCTGCCATCGGATGATGCAGATGAAGCTGATAGAGTTTGAATTTGAATTAAACCCAAAAATCATCACAACCATCCAATCTTGACCACAAGCGATCGTTGCCATTCGATCGTGCACTTACTGTTCCAATGGACCACATGAATCGGCCTCACTGCACAGCGCAACCAATCAGCACCTCCTTTCGCTAAGTGAAAAGATCAAAATATCTTGTGAACCGCGATAGATTTTCTGTAAACCCTTTAAGGATCTTGGTCTACCATGTGTCACTCTATGATTCGCCGGTTGTCGTTGAGCTGACAGTCCATGCCTGATTTCGTGGACTGGCTGATCGACTTCTACGGCTTAGCTTAGCTTGGTGGCTTAGCTTGCGGAGACGGCTGAGCCTTTTTTCATTTTTTATTTAATTTTTTTCTTTAAAAATTCATATCTAGTCTATTTTAGCTCTGATTTATTTTAAACTTATTTTATTGCGACAAAAAAAATGAACTCTTTTTATTAATGATAAAATTTTATTTTTTTATTTTATTTTATTTTTTAATTAATTTTTTAATTAATAAAAATATTAATTTTTTAAAAATATGTATAAACTGATCATTAATTTTTAAAAATTAATGTAAATTAATTAATAAATTAATATTTTTACTGATGATTTTATAGTACTTATCATCTAGCGACATTAATTCATACTACAAGAAATTCTAGAGATATTAATTTAGCCACATGTCTAAAAAATACTTAAAAATTAGATTTTGCCCCACAATTATTATTACTTAGTAGGCCAATAATCGAGAAATATCACTTTTAGCCTATATGAAATAAAAATACTAGCTATAAACAAATATATTAATGCCGGTCAATCTCAAAAATAAGTGCCTTAAGCTAAATAAAAAACTCACTAAATTACCCATACTTTCTCACACCCTCAATTAGAGGTAGCAAGTTATGAAAATGAACCCTCCAATTCTACTTGTGCATGCCCTATTTTAAGCAGGTTTAGCTCATAATCGGATCAACCCATCTCGACCTATTTGTTAAATGGGTTGGATTTAGATTTGGACCTTTAACCCATTTTCATGCATTTAACCTGTATAAATCTGCTTAACATGTTTTTGATATGTTTAACCCAATCGGCTTGACCAATTTTGCCTATTGAATCTTGTTTCCCAAAAGTGGCAACCCAAGAGGTGGGGTGGGGGGTTGAATTAGATTTCTTAAATATTATTTCAAGAACTTGTACCTGATAACAAAATTAAAAGATGTTTGTACAGTGTGGGTTGAATTAGATTTCTTAAATATTATTTCAAGAACTTGTACCCGATAACAAAATTAAAAGATGTTTGTACAGTGCCTAGCAGTAATCAAGCATACAACAGTAAGATAAAAGTGAAAGCAAACACACAATCGTAAATACAAAAAAATTATAGTGGTCCAATGTTCAACTTAGCACCTATGTATACTCTTGAAGTTAACCCATTTGCGAATTCTAACTATAATCCTTTAAGATTACAGTCTGATTATTTTTACAGGCTCACAATCCAATCCTATTTGATTTTTTCTAGCTCGCCAACTAAAATCTTATAATTAATTATTTTTTCAAGATCAAAATCAATGCAGTTGATTTTTTTTGGCTCACCAACTAAAATCATACAACATCCAATTTAAGACTTAGATCAACTTTAAGTTTCTTTCCTCAAGAAATTTGTTACAATAATCAAAAAATATACAAGAATTTAAAGTTCAAACAATAAAACTCTTAAAGAAATTGAAATAGTTGAGCTTTTGAATTGCTTTGACTTCTTTCTTGAATGCTTGAGAGAGGATTGATGGAGACTTGAAAACTTTTGCTCAGAGGTTGTTGGCTCAAATCAATGTATTGTTCCTCACCTTTTTGTTGGGTAAATGTGGAAAGGTCTGAATTAAAAGCTCTATTAATTTTCTTCCACTCTCTCCTTTTTTGATCCACATAATTACTTGTAGAAAAGGTTCAATAAGCTCAATAAATTCAATCTCTTAGTTCTACATCTAAATTCTCTTTTTTTATGGCTTCAAAAATATCTATAATTAATGCTCTAACCGTTGAAAGCTTGAAATAGCCATTAGAAATAAATTATGACTGTTTACAAAATTTGAAGAACTACCCATTATTTTATCAGAATTCTATGAGTTGACTCACCCAAGCTCTTAGTCGGCTAACCTAAAGTGCTGAGTCGGTTAAGTAAAATTCTAAGATGGCTTAGGATACAAATTTTTCAACTTTCTATTTATTCTGTCTGTCTGAGATTGAATAAGCTTATATATCTTCTTAGTGGGCTATTGTTTATAACTTGAAAGGCTAATTGACTTTCTAGGTCGACTCAAAGAACTTGTGAATTTACACTGCCTTTTGTATTCTTCTGCCTTTGAGATCGAGTTAACTATCTTATTCTTGTGAGTCGACTAAGCTCCAATCTTGGTCAACTGTGTTGTTTTTTGGGTTGACTTAGAAGAGTTTCTAAAATCTTCAGCCTACTGTCTTCATCCTGAGTTTGAGATTGGGTCAACTATTCAAATACTTAAGTCGGCTAAGATCCTATCTTAGTCTCCTAAGATAAATCTTGGTCGGATAAGGGAGATCATCTAAATTTTGTATCTTTCTATCTTTTTTCTAAAACTGAGATTGGATTAGCTAAGCTCCTTTCTTAATTAACTTAAAGGCATACCAAGCATGTCAAAAATTGATTTTAAATAGCTTTCTTTGTTCAAATATATTTTTAGTAAGACTTGCCTTCTCAAACTTAATTTATGAAAAGTTGAACTTGTTGAGATTTTAGGGCCAGCTAGGCTTTCTTTTTATTAGATTCTTTTTATACCAAACTCAATATGCTTACTTTCAAAACTTAAATATTTGAATTGATAACATAAATTTACTTAAATCTGAGAGGACTTCTTTTTGGATGAAATCAACCATTGAGCATTATGAGGAATCCTATAATCACTCTCAAAAGCATCATTAGTAATTATAATTTGTACTCAAACTCTTTTGATATCATCAAAATCAATTCTATGACTAACAAATCTGGCTTCACTTATTTAATAAATCGGTTATCTAGGTTAGTTTGAATTATTTTTTTTAATAAACAAGTTGGGTTCAGGTATGAATTTTTAACCTATTTAATAAATAGGTTGAATTTGGATTGATGAATTTTTTATCCGATCCATATTCGACCCAGCCCATATTTAAGCTGATTTGATCTACCAAGTATGTCACTCACGCATAAAAGTTCCCTCTACTATAAAAAAAAAAAGGTATCAATGCTCCCTCAATTATCGAAAAAAAATTTCTAGTATATATAAGTTCTCTCCAATGTGTTAATTTTATTTCACATGACTTCTTTTTAACTTTAGGACTCTCATTATATATTAAAAAAAAAATTCTCATGTTCTCATGCCCTCAAACCCATTTATGCCTCATGTACCACTTAAAACAAAAACATCATACTCTTAATGCCCCCACATCACATGTTCCTCTATATTAGGATTCTTGTTATAAAAAAAAGAAAAAAAAATGGAAATCTCTAATTTTTGGTTGGGAGTATATAGAGTCTCCTCCATAGAAACTATTCTGAAAAAAAAAAAAAATCATCACATATAAGTTTCCTCAAATGTCTTTCTCTCCAATGCCTAATCTTATTTCACAGGACTTCCTTTCAACTTTAGGACTCTAATTACAAAAGCAAAAAAAAAATCTCATATTTTCATGCCCTCAAGCCCTTTCACACATCATCATGTACTACTTTAGAAAAAAGAATTATCTCACTCCAAATGTTCTCACATGAAGAGTTCCTCTATATTAGGACTCTTGTTACAAAAAAAGAAAAAAATTATGGGCATCTCTAATGTTTTGTTGGGCATATCAAAAGTCCCAATAAGTGTCCATCCATAGCTAAAAGATAAAATAAATTGCCACCATTATACTTCCATGAAAAAAAGCATGCGATCTCCCAATCTCCCATTAAAAAAAAAAAGATATCAGGTGTCAAAAAAATTTCTCACACCTAACGCTCCCACACAAGGAGTTCCTCCACATTAGGACTCTTATTACCAAAAAAAAAAAGAAGAAATAGATGATGTCTTTTTATTTTCATTGAAAATCTGAGTCATAATATGACTCCTCCATAAAAATAGGAATCTCGATCGCACTCCTATCGAGCACAAAAACATCACATGTATTCTTCCATCAAATAAAAAATTAGGCATCACAAAAAAAAGGACATTTGGTATTTAAAAAAAATAACTCCCTTTTGGTTCTATCTTTATGTTCTTTCTCCATTCTTTATAGGGCAAGAAAAGGAATGAAGCCATTCATGCTAGAGTAAGAAAGGATCTCTCCTTCCCTTCATTCTTTATAGCAAGAAAGGAAAAGACATGTATAGATGAAACAAGATATGTCCTTAAGCCATTCTATATTCTATCTTCCCTTCATCTTCTTCTTTGATTTTCTCTATTGTCACTGCCTACACAAAAGTGATAAAATCAAGCAAAACAGAAATATTACATGTTGCTTTTGATTGTCGGTACATTGCTTGACACATGATGGTATTTCCCAATACCAAATCTATAGTATATAATTTTGCTTAGTTCTTTTATATCTAAAAAGTTATTGTTTAGTTAAACTCTTGTGAAAAAGAGAATAATTTTGTGATCTTGGTGCTTAAATTAGGGCCAAGAAAGGTTTTAAGCAAATGTTATTTTGAATGTCTACATAAATTATGAAATCATGATTCATGATTTACATGTTTTTTGAAATTAGAACTTATTGATTTCATAATACTGATATTGCTCTATACAACTATTTCTTTAAAGCCAAAGAACTATAAAATTAGAAAGTATTTTGAATCCACATTTTTCACTATATAGTATAATATTTTCTTTTCTAAGTTTTACTTAGAATTATTTATTTGTGCTTTTATTTTCTTTAAATATATTAAGTGCTTGATCCATATGATGATCATATTGTATTTTATTGCATATAACTAATTAGAAAAAATAAGTATTTTGTATTAACTTCGTATGCATTTTTGTTTTTCCTTACTTTCTATTCTTCAAAGTTTTTCTGATCGAAATTTCGAAGCTTGAGTTATGGATAAGAGTTTGATGCTGAAACCATGAACAAGTAATGCATATATTAGTGGGGTACAACAATTCTTAGATTTTGTATTTGCTAAGTCGATTGAAGGGGAGGAAATCAGATATTCATGTGTGAAATGTTGCAATGCTTATTGGTTCAAAAGGCACTTGATATGCAAAGGTTTTAATCCAACATATATCAATTGATTTTTTCATGAGGAGTGAGACATGGATGATGATAGTGAGGATATTGAAGAGGGATAGAAATATGATGACGGCATTAATACTTTATTGCATGATACTTTAGAGGTGTAAAAGGAAAAGGGATTAGTGAAGGGCCTACTGCAAATGCTAAGAAGTTCTACAATTTGCTTAAAAATGTGGATCAAGAGTTATATCTAGATTGTAAAAGTTTTTTCAAACTGTCTTTTACAATCTGATTGTATCTCATCAAATGTGAGAATGGATTGAGCAATGTTGCATTTAACTTAATTCTAAATTTATTGATAGAAGCATTTTCTGATGCAAAGTTTTTTGAGTCTTTCAACAAAACATAAAATATGGTGAAAGACTTAGATTTTCATTATAAGAAGATAAATGCATGCCCTAATAACCATATGCTTTATTGGAAGGAGTATAAAAGGGTAGAGTTTTGTCATAAATGTAAGGTTTCAAGGTGGAAATTGAATGCTAGTTCTACAGGAAGTAGGCTGAAGAAGAATTTGCATTAAAGGCCTCTAAAATTCCTATGAAGGTTGTTAGAGGTAAAATAGCCCCCACTGAAATCCAATAAAATCCAACCTTGGTAGAGTGCCATCTAGGCCCAAGACACACTCCAATCCGAGCTTCAATCAAGTTAATCTCCTGATCCAGGTGAGCTCCAAAGGATCGGCCTTTAAATTTGGCTAAGCTTAAAGCTTCAATCGAGGGTGGCTCATCTCGGAAATAATAACAACTTCTATCAACAATTGATCTTGCATGTTGGCCGAGCTTTTTTACTCTGATCTTTCAATTCTATCTTGATAATCATAGATCTTGCCAAGATTATATCACAAATCTCAGTCAGACGCACTTGAACCAGTAAAAGAAACTCATCATCTGCTTGACTCTGATCTTCAGTTTGAGATAAGCAACAACCACTTCACAAGCATTGAACCTCTGTACACTCTGATCCTGACTTTGGACTGACCTTGGGCATTGGCTGAACTTCATCAAAGTAGTTAAAGTGGCTTAGCCATGGTCTTAATTAAGGAACCCATTGTCTCTTTCCAACCTTAAGTCCTCCAGACTAGAGCATTGATTTCCATCATCGTCCAATCTTGAGAATGATCGAGCTTCCAAAAGCAACTGAAATAGTCCTACCGAGGTTTAGATCTAGAACCTGATCTATAAGCTCATCAGTCTCAACCCGAAGGCCAACCTTCAAGCTTAATCCATTTGACCCTAAGCCCCAACAGCTTAACCTCAGGATAAATGATCTAGCTCGAAAGCATCTGACCTTCCATCCAAAATTCAGCAAATAATATCCAACCATTAGCAAGTCATGACAAACGATAGTTCACTCTCCATAACAAACTTTGAGTGGTCTGAATGGCCTACTGATATTCTATTGCAGCTATCACCATCAATCTATTATAGGCTCCATCTATAAATAGGATCCTGTAGATACGTTTTCTTCTCTAAACTCTCTTTTCTTCTCCAATCTTTCAAGTACTCCATTCTTTTTGATCGGAATACTAACTTGATCATCGAAGGATCCATGTTGAAGCCACCTCTAGCTAGAACTTTATCTTGCAGGTTTTCTTGATGAGATTCTGATTTTCACCTCCAGTAATCTATGGTGGCCGATCATTTTCTACACCAATAGGATTGGCATTAGAGGAAGGGCCGATAGGGTCTTGTTCTAGAAGGGGTACATAGTCGAGCAATCACCTCCTCCGTCGTTCAAGCAAAAATGCCCTCGAAGAGAGTATCCTCCCGACGATTTGCTGCCACCATCGCCCCATTTGACCTGAAATCGATCAATTATCCTATTCTGGCACCATTGTCTATGCCTCAACCTTTTCAGTCGGTAGCAATGGTGGATGCTGGTCAATTCAATCTATTGGTGCAGTAGATGAGAAGCCTCATGGAAGCTGGCCATGCAGCAGACTCCAGCATCAGCACCATCCAAAAGACCATCGTCGGAGCATCGAGACTTGAAGCAGGGGTGACCCACTTGGAGAAGCTAGCCAGAAAATCCTAAAAAAGAAAAATAAAGAGTTGCAAGTCCCTGTTCTGAGCATGATTCCATCCCTGAAAAGTCTCTGTTTCCATCAAGTTTATCATACTTTGAGATCCATGATCGAGATGATGTCTTTGATCAGAAGTTTTAGAAAATGAGCCAATGGATTGAGAAGCTCCGCCATACCGCCCCTACCCAAAATGATGATATATGTACCAACTCCTCTTTCACTTTTTAAATCATGCAGGAGCCTATCCCGCCGAACTTCAAGCTTCTTCGGTTCAAAAATTACGATGGAACCTTAGATTCAGTCGACCATCTGGAGGCCTTTTGAACCATGATGCTACTCCATGGTGTGCTAGACGCCATTCTGTGTTGAGCTTTTTCATTGACTCTGAAGGGTGCAGCAAAAAATTGATACTCGAGCCTAAAATCGGGTATCATTTACTCTTTTGATCAGTTGAGCTATCAATTTGCAACTCATTTTGATAGCTGCCAATGTCAAAGGCAAGGCTCAAATTTTCTCATCAATATCAAGTAGAAAGAAGAGGAGTCCATCTGAGTCTATGTTAGCTACTTCAACACTACTATTCTGGAGGTTCGAAATCTAGACCAGTCTATTGTAATAGCTACTTTGAAGGATGGCCTTTTGAAGAATGATCTTCTCTTCTCGTTAGAGAAGAAGTACCTTCGAAACTTTGCTAATATGCTGGCTCGAGCTGAAAGCTTTGCTAGAGCTGAAGAAGCTTTCAAGCTATGGGACAATGATGCCATAAGGAAGCGGCGGCCAGGGGAATCCAGCAAGACCACATCTATGAAAAAATCAAGAAAAGATTGACCACATTCTAAGACTCCTTCTAAATGTAGATGAGCTCGAACTCCATCTTGGGCCCATCAACCAAGAAGCCTGGACAGAAGGATCCGGTGAAACCCCACTCTTAAAAGATTCAATAACTATGCCCTCCTGAATGCTCTAAAAACTCAAATTCTAATAGAGATTAAAAAGCAACTACCGAGGCCGGAGAGGTTATGGACTCATCTGAATAAGCATAATCCTAATAAGTACTGTTTGTACAATAGTGACCACGATCATGATACTAAAGAATGCATCTAATTTCAGAATGAAATTGAAGAGCTAATCAGACGAGGTCGGTTGGATCGATTTCTATATTGTCGGCCTGAAAGAAGAGAAGAATGGCCAAGATCTCTCCCACAACCAGAGCAACCTCGATGGAAAGAACCTCAGGAAGACCGACCCCCACTTGAAATTATCAACACTATAGCTATGGAACATCGGCAAGAGGAAGCTAGTGGATTGGCAGAACCGATGAAAAAGTGAAGAATCGAAGAGCCCATCGCTTTCACTGAAGAAGATGCATAAGAATTTTAATTTTCACATGATGACGTGATTGTAATTTCTTTAAATATTATAAATTATGATATATGATATATCTTGTGTCTTGGTCGATAATAAAAGTTCTGTTGATGTCTTATTTTATGATGCTTTCTTTAAAATATCTATACCTGACAGTCAAATAGGGCCACTAAGCATCCTATTAGTGGGGTTTATCAGTGATACTGTACTAGTTGAGGGAATAATTACTTTACCCACTGTGGCAAGTTGGTACCGAAAGCAAGCTCGTGCTCAGATCGATTTCTTGGTGGTTAAAGCTTCTTCTGCCTATAATGCCATTCTTAGACGATCCAGACTTAACGCACTTTGAGCTATAGTATCGATGTATAACTTAAACGTAAAGTTTCTGACATAATTTAGGGTTGGAGAAATCCAAGATGATGAAGCCCTGGCATGATATTATTATATAATTGCTCTACAAAATGGTAAGTAGTTTGAAGTCTACCCTATGGATGGTTTAGATGTCCGGGATGATCTAATTAAAGAATGAGGAGAACCCACTGATGATTTTGTCACAATCTCTCTAAATGATGGGAATGAATACCATATAGTTTAAATTGGCTCAAATTTAGATGAAGAAGTTAAGAGATTACTTATTACTTTTTTGCAGAAGAATGCAGACGTTTTTGCTTAGATTTCTATAGACATACATGGGATAGATGCAGAGATGATGGAGCACCACCTGAGTGTGGATCATAAGCATTGATCTATGAAGCAAATGAAGCAAAGCTTTGCATCAGAGCGATAGAAGGCGAATGTGGATGAGGTGGATAAGCTTCTTAAAACTCAGTTTATTTGAGAAGTATCTTATTTGGACTGCATAGCAAATATGGTCCTTATGAAGAAAGCAAATAGAAAGTGATGGATGTGCATAGATTTTACTGATCTGAACAAAGTCTGCCTAAAGGATAGCTATCCTCTATTTTGAATCGATCAATTGGTGGATGCAACCTTGGGCCACAAGCTCCTCACCTTCATGGATGCCTTCTCTGATTATAACTTAATTTGGATGGCATCTGAAGATGAGGAGAAAACTATTTTTATTACTAACCTGATTTTTGTTGTTATAGGATTATGCCTTTCGGATATAAAAATATAGGTACAATCTATCAGTGCTTGATGAACAAAATCTTCAAGGAGTAGATCGAGCGCAACATGAAGGTTTATATGGATGATATACTTGTCAAAAATCAATCTTTAAAAAATCACATTGCTGACCTAAAGGAGACATTCAATACTCTTCAAAAATACAAGATGAAGCTAAACCCGACAAAATGCACTTTTGGAGTGACCTTAGAAAAGTTATTGAAATTCATGGTGTCAAGGCATGGCATAGAGATAAATCTGAAGAAGATCTGGGCCATTCAAGAGATGATTGTCCTCAAGATAATATAAGAAGTTCAGCATCTGATGAAAAAGATTGCAACTTTGAATCATTTTATTTCAAAGTTGGTGGAATGCTACATGTCTTTCTTTAAAGTACTCAAACAATTAAAGAACTTCTGTTGGACTTTTGAATATTAGCAAGCCTTCAAAAAATTAAAAAGCTACCTCGGCTCACCTTTCCTCCTCGCCAAACTTGAACTTGATGAAGAATTATTCCTGTATTTGATGATATCACCCATGCCCATAGGGGCTGTCCTAATTAGAGAAGAGGATAAAGTTCAAAAGCCTATCTACTACATAAGCCGAGTTCTAAGAGATGCCGAAATAAGGTATACCAAGTTAGAAAAGCTAACTTATGCTTTACTGATTGCAGCCAGGAAGTTTTGACCCAACTTTCAAAGACATACAATAATTATTCTCATAGATCAACCCATAAAAGTGGTCTTTCACTAGCCTGGTACCTCTGAAAGAATTACAAAATGAGTAATTAAGCTCATAGAATTTGATATAAAGTTTTAACCTCGACCATCTATTAAAGCTCAAATATTGATCAATTTTATGGTGAAATGCACTATTCTAGATCCGGTCGAGCCTAAGCAATAGGAAGCCGACACCTTTAACTTCTAGCTGAGCTCCTCTGAAGAGAAGGCAGACCTTCATGAAAATTTCTAGGCCTTATATGTTGATGATTCATCCAATGCTTTCGAAGTGGGAGTAAGCTTAATTCTCATCAATCTAGAAGGGATTATTATTGAATACGCGCTATGCTTTAAATTTTCTGCAACCAACAATAGAGTAGAGTATGAAGCATTGATTGCAAGATTAAAAATAGCCAAGAAATTGAGGATGGGTCATCTAAAAATCTATAATGATTCACAATTGATGGTAGGACATGTCAATGGCAGCTATGAAACTCGAAATAAAAATATGAGAAAATATTTGGACAAAGTAACAAGTTTAACCTCGACCTTTGACAGTTTCAACATTTAACAAATTTCAAGAGCAAAAAATTCTGGAGCTGACCTTCTATCCAAGTTGGCTACTTTAACTCCAAATGATTTGCCAAAAAAAGTTTTCTTTAAAATTCTTCTACAACCAAGTATGGAGAAGCCTTAGGTACTGATGCAACTAGATCATAAACCCAGCTAGATCAATCCATTGGTTTTGTATCTTAAAGATGGCTTTTTCCCAAGAGACCCTAAAGAAGCCCAAAAACTGAGAAACCAAGCCTCTCCCTACATCTTATATGAAAATAAACTATATAAGAGATCTTATTCCTTGCCACACCTCAAATGTCTTCAACCATCTGAAGCCAATTATGTCCTAAGAAAAGTTCATGAAAGAGTACGTGAAAATCACCTCGGAGCTAGATCATTATCTTACAAGTTACTTCAGCAAGGATATTATTGGCTGACCATGTAGTAGGATGTAGTTGACTATATAAGAAGGTGTGATCGATGTCAAAGAAATATCAATATTTAGTGGCAACCGGCTTCTTAACTTATGCCCTTAAGCACTCCTTGGCCATTTGCATAATAGGACATGGACATGCTTGGATTGTTTTCCATAGCATCTGAATAACGAAAGTTTCTCTTGGTGATGGTAGACTATTTCACTAAATGGGTTGAAGCCGAACCCCTGACCAAAATTACTAAAGTTAGAGTATAAGACTTTGTCTGAAAGTATATAATATACAGGTTTGGTCTACCTTGGATATTGATTACTGATAATGGGCACCATTCATGAAAGAAAAGTTTGCTGAATTCTATGAAGATTTGAATATTTCTCACCATTTCACATCCATGGTACACTCTCAAGTGAATGGTAAGGCTGAGGTGACTAACAGAATACTACTATAGGGGATAAAGGTAAGGCTGGGACGAGCAAAAGAAACGTGGATGGATGAACTCTACCATATTCTCTGGGCTTATATGACCACCCAAAGGCTGCCTACTAAGAAAATATCATTTGCTTTGGCATTTGGAACTGAAGCAGTCATTCTAATTGAACTTAGACTTTCTTCAACATGCGTTGAAAGCTTCAATGAATAAAATAATTTACAGGATCTTAGGATAAATCTTGACTTACTAGAAGAGAAATGGAAGAAAGTTCAAGTTCGGATGGTAGCCTATAGGTAAAGAGTAGCTCGGTATTATAACTCTAAGGTCAAGAGTAAGACATTCAAGGTTGAAAACTTAGTACTATACCGAGCAGAGATTTTTCAACCATAAAATCAAGACAAGCTTGTTCTAAATTGGAAGGTCCTTATAAAGTCAAAGAAATTATTCGACTAGAAACTTACCACATAAAGAAGCTTGGAGGAGCTGTGCTATATCGACCTTAAAATTTGAAAAATCTACAAGTGTACTATCAATAGCTATATTTTAATAAAATTTTTTAAGTTTTAATAATCCTATCTTTTGCACAAATTAAATTATGGCAGGAAATGATCAAATCAAACTTCATTTCCAAACAAAATGGAAGGCCTATGGTTATTAAGATAGGAGATTAATCTTGTTAGAAACAAGAGAAGAACCTCATCCTAATGAGAGTGAAGATCCTCATAAGGAATATGAAGGCCTCTGGTTATTAAGACAAGAGGTTAATCTTGTTAGAAATATGAGAAGAACCTCATCCTTATGAGGGTGAAGACCCTTGACTACTTGTCGTTAGAGCATCAAATAAAAATTAAAATCGATCTACTATTGATTAGAATAGTGGTAAGTTGGATGTCGATTTTCTTGAAGATTGAAGGCTAAGTTGTATTCAATTTAATAAAAAAATAATTTTTTTTAAAAAATAAAAATTTAAATAAATAAATTAAAGTGAATTAATTAAGATTTAGTAAATAAAAATAAAAAAAATAAAGTTTAATTAATTAAAATTTTTGGAATTAAGAAAAGATAGATAGAGAAAATTATCTAGGGATTCAGTTCCATCTTCCAATATTTATATCTATAATTGATTCATACAATCTTTTTATTGTCAACATGCAATCTTATAAGGTGTATGCTCTTTTGATCTGATTCTAACATAACCTATTCTGCCAAGCATGGATCATATCTAACACGATCATGACCCATCTCATTGATATAGACTATTTAGATCATGCAATCAAAGAACATAAATATAATTTTTATTTAATTTTTATAATTCATCCTAATCTGAGCATAGACCATATCTATCTATGATCATGATCTATCTTCTTAGGTATAAATTATAAGAAATTAAATATTAAATATAAGTCTTATAATTTATTCTAAGTTGAGTATAGTTCGTATCTTTCAATGATCATGATCTATCTCTTTAGCTATAAATTGTAAGGACATTAAAACATAAAATAAGAAAGGCATGTAAAAGATGAAAAAATTTTATTGCCCAATAAAAAGAGAAACAAGATTCGAATTACAAACTCTCATGCTTGGAAGACTTCCTTACTTTCGTGGACACGAGACGTCTAGCTTGACATGATCAACGATCTGCTAGCCTTAGGCATCTTTGAATCTCCCAGAATAAAGAAAAAGAAAAGAAAAAAAAGTAAAAAGAAATAAGAAAGAAGAAGAGAGGAGGGGAGGAGAGAAGGGAGAGAGAAGCTTGGAATAGGGTTTTGGAAGAGGTTTTGAGGCCCCTGCGGGCTGCTCTAGCTTTTGGCATGAAGAGGGCTTTAAATAGAGGAAGAAACGAGTTTGTGAGTCCTTGTTTGACTCAATTTTGAGTCTGGATCAATATTAAAGAATCTGAAAATTGCTGGCCATTGGATTGTTGATCAAAGGCACAAAAAAATTCATCAAATCTACCGCAAGCCCCTGATTCACACTCGCTTTGATTGTGGATCGTTGGATCTCATGCGGCAGCATTTCGCACCATTGGATCGCTTCAAAAGAGTGCATGAGAAATTCTATTTAATTTGGGACTTGATGATAGCCGTCCGATCCAAATCAAGAGCACGCCCAGCTGCACGATCGCGCACATTGCCAGCATGTGAATGCCTGTAGATCGCAGTAGATCGGGTTCGTCGAAGACCTGCACCAATCAACCATTGCTGCACCATCCAAATTATGAAAAAGCCCTCAAACATCGTGATAAAATTCTGTAGACCCTTTAAGGGTCTACATGCATTGACTCAGCCGTCGGTCCATGGTGGACTGCGCGGTCTCCTGACGTCATCCTGACATTAGGGCAGGAGGAAATATGGGCCGGAATGGGCTTTATTTTTTACATGGGCTAGGCCAGTCTGCTGGGCTGGCGTTGGATGCGGGTCAGCTAACAGGTGCACCGACTGAGCTGAGCGAGCCGGTTAAGCCGAGTGAGTCGACTAAGCCAATTCTTTTTTTTTCCTTTTTTAATCTTTTGGCCTTTGTATCTCTTCCATTTTAGCTTCGATTTGCATGAAATTTATTTTGTTTGAACCCATAAATCGAGCTCTTTGCATTGATGGGCTTCTTTCCTATAAAATATTAATAAAAGTATTATTTTTTAAATAAATATTAAATATTATATTATTTAATATTTTTTATTAATATTTTATGATAATTATTAATCCTTATGAGAGATATGAAGGCCTCTGGTTATTAAGATAAAAGATTAACCTTGCTAAGAATAGAAGAAGAATTTCATCCTAACGAGGGTGAAGATCCTCATGAGAGATATGAAGGCCTTCAGTTATTAAGATAGGAGATTAACCTTGTTACGAACAGGAGGAGAACCTCATCCTAACGAAGGTGATGATCCTCACGAGGGATATGAAGGCCTATGATTATTAAGATAGGAGGTTAACCTCGTTAAGAAATAATAGAAGAACCTCATCCTAATAAGGATGAAGATTCTTACGAGGGATATGAAAGCTTTCGATTATTAAGATAGGAGGTTAACCTCATTAGGAACAGAAAGAGAATCTCATCCTAATGAGGGTGAAGATCCTCACGAGGGATATAAAGGCCTCCGGTTATTAAGATAGAAGGTTAACCTCGTTAGGAACAGAAGAAGAACCTCATTCTAATGAGGGTGAAGACCTTCATGAGGGATATGAAGGCCTCTGATTATTAAGATAGGAGGTTAACCTCATTAGAAATAGAAGAAGAACCTCATCCTAATGAGGATGAAGACCCTCATGAGGGATATGAAGGCCTCGATTATTAAGATAGGAGGTTAAGTTTATTAGGATCAGGAGGAAAACCTTGTGCTAACAAGGGTAAAGACTCTTACGAGAGATATAAAGACCTCCGATTCTTAAATGGAAGGATAAATATATTCTTAAGCAAGTTCGAAAAACCCTTGATCGTAAACAAGGAGGATAGATCTATGAAGGGCTGAGTGAAAGTTATTATTCTAGAACTAAGTTTACTTCGGACACAAGATGATAATCAAGAATTCAGCAAGCATCAAATTAAAACATGACAAAGAAGAATGATTCAAAGGAAGATCAATTTATTAAGTAAAGGTCATTACAAAGGTCACCAAGACCAATTACAAAAAAAGAAAAAAAAAGAGAGAAGAAACCAAAGTCTTACTCGAACTTCGGACTGCTGGCCCCGACCATTACTAAAGAATATTTCAGATTGTTCACTCAGTCTTCAAGCTCCTTTCTTGCTACCAAACTCTTACTAAGCAACCTTCGAGCTCTTCTGGCATCTTCTTCTACTTCTCTCAATCTCTTTCAAAGAATGATAGATTCAGTTTTGGCATTCTTAACGGCATTCTCCTGATATGTCATTTGAATCTTCAGCTGGAGCAGCTTGGCTTTATTTTTGTCATAAACTTTAGTGAGATTTGTAAGGGTATTCTTCACTGAAGCAAGCTCATCCAAATTCGCACTTGGACCGGCTCGAGCACTATCTACAAGTTGCTTTCTGAGCCAAGCTACGTTGTCATTGGTTATCCAAAGTTGTTGCTTAAGATCAAAAATTTGCCTACTCCAGCCCAGCCTATAAGTATCATATGCTTCCTCTACCGTGTGCAGCTGATTTTGAAGTTCAGAGAACCTCTTAGACCAGCCCCAATCATACTCCTCTTGATTATGAGTCGAGAGCGAGCCCTTCTCCAACTGTTGAATCTTCTCTCTTGCTTCTTCGAGCTTGGCCTTAAGGGAGCAGATCTTATCGATTAAAGTCCAAGACTTTTTGCTGGCATGCTTCAACGTTCATTCAAGCTCTTCAGATAGATGGTACTTCTTTGATGGTACTCCTTGAAAGCTTGCTTTGAGGCTTGACGTAGGCAATTGATTTCGGCAGAGACTGTTGCATAATTGTTCCTTAATTTTTGAAACTCATCCTTGGTTTTTTTTGGCTCCTTGTTGGCTTGATGAACTTTTTTTTTAGAGCTTTTATTTGAGTTTTCAAAGGAATAGCCTGTGGTAGTGGTATAGCTTCTACCCACGACTAAGCTTGGTGGCAGAACTTACAAATCGAACTCTGTATCATTAATATGTTGCAACACACAAAGGTATGAAAAAAATTCAATTTCAGTGCTCAAGAAGTTTAAGTACATAGAGAATAAAAGAAAAAAAAATATACAATTAGAAGAGATCTCTGATCTCTGATTGAGGGATAGTAGGTGTTAGGATTTGATGCCTCGAATTTGATCCACAGCAAGAAGAGAATTAGTTTTCAGCATAGCAGTCAGGCCAGTTCTGATATACGATCAACCTAGCTCAGATTGAGATTGAACCAGCTCAAACCATAATCGATCTGGCTCTCTCAGGTAGATAGACAGTAGGAGTCCGAATGAGATACAGTCGAGCCAGCTCGACCTCTGACCGAGCCAGCTCGACGGAGGCGAATAGAACATGATGGGATTTTTTTTTGTTTGGACTCGAATTATGATTAATTCAAGGGATCCATGAAAGTTGTGCATGGAGCATAGGATCCAGTGGCCATGGAGGATTGCAGTCATGATCTGAAAGTCAAAAAATATTTCAAGACTCCATCAAGGATATGTTTGACTCATATTAGGAGAACTAGCCCTGTTAGAACTCCTGTGAACTATTGAGAAGAGGATTCTCATCCTATTTAAAGGACTGAGGTGCTGTGGAGTAGAAGAGGTGGCACGTGTGGTGTGAGAGGCACGTAAAGAGGCTCAGACAACCACCGAGAGGAGCTTGAAAGTGCATCGAGTATGTGCAGCCTGTGAGAGAGAGAAGCAATAGGTGCATAGCATCCGACGAGAAGGTTATGAGGGCAGAGCATTTTGTAGCTTTTATGGGTCTTCTTGGGATTCTGGGAGAGCTTTTATGAGGGTAGCTTCTAGTTGAGAGAGATTTATGTATGGTGAGTTGAGAGTGGGTATTCTCCTCTTATACCTATTTTTTTCTTTCATAGTAAAGCTTTGCATGTCTCATGGAGGCGAGCCTTTAGGTTGATCTACGTACTTATTTATTTTTTATTTTATTTTTTTCTTCTTTCTGTCATAATAATTTGGTACTAGATTCTTAACAAGTAGTATCAGAGTAGCTGATATCCCAATAGTTTGGTATTAGAGCGAGTTGAGACCACAATAATTGGTATTAAAGCTAGATAGTATTGGAGCACAGAATATAGCAGTGGATAGATATTGAAGAATATGGAGAAGACAAGCACAATCAAGGTGGAGATCAATAGGTTCGATGGAAAGAGCAATTTTTTCTTATGAAAAGTAAGGATAAAGGATGTTCTCATCCAAGATGGGTTGATCGACGCTCTCTTGTCTGATGAGATGCCAGCCACCATAGAGGTGAAGGATTGGAAGTGGATCTAGATGCAAGTGATGAGCATGATCTGCTTGTACCTAGAGGATGATGTGGTGATCCATATATTTGATGAGATTTTTTTGATGGTGCTATGGTCAAAGCTCGAGGAGTTGTATATGAAAAAGTTGCTCACCAACATGCTATTTCTTTGGAGGTAGTTCTACTAACTATGGATGGACGAAGGCCAAAGTGTGCGAGAGCATCTATCTAACTTTCAGAAGATCCTCACCGACCTTCTTAGTATTGGTGAAAAAGTTGAAAAGAAGATCAAGGTGTTGATCTTGCTAGCATCGCTCCCCCTTCGTATGAGTCTTTGGTGACTACACTTCTAGTGAAAAGAAATACCATCAAGATGGATGAGATCATTGCAGCGATACTCTAGAACGAGATTCTCAGGAGGAAGAATCTAGCTTCGAGCTCAGATGGCGGCAGCTCAACTTTGATGAGGATGATCCAAGTCCAAGATGAGGGATCCTAGCAAGAATAAATGCTACAAGTGGGACGAGTTGAGGCATCGAGTCAAGAATTGCCCATAACTCAAGGATCGAATGAGGGCTACCACAGTAATGACCAGTAGCAAGTCAAAGGATGATGTCTTGGAGATATCTGATAAGGTATCTAGTTCTTCATAGCAGTGAATTTTAGATTCTACATGCACATATCATGTTTGTTGCAGAAAGAAGCAGTTTGACTATTTGAAGAGTAGTGATGGCACTATTTATCTATCGAATGGATTGAGTTGTGTGATTAGAGGCATCGAGATGGTCAGTTGGAAGACACATGATGTAGTGAGGAGATTGAGAGAGATCCGATACATATCAGATTTCAGACAGAATCTTATCTCACTGAGTAGATTGAATTTAAATGGCTATAGGTGGGTAGTTGATGATGAAATTCTGAAGGTCATGCATAGCAATAGGATGATATTAGAGGAAAAAAAGAAGATAAGAGAACATTACTATCTGACAGAAAGTCCAATGCGAGGTAGAGCTTCAAGAGCCAGAGAAAGCCTAGTGCAAGGTGGAGCTCCAAGTGGAGATGGATCGAACACGAAATAGGAGACTCGAAAGGATGAGAGGCAACATCACAGAGTGAAGTTCCTATTACTGTAGGAGAATTTCTCGAGTAGATCTTTGATCAAAGTGGATACAACCTATGACAGAAGTGGGATCGAGCATCCTGGCTCGACTCCTATATTTGCCCATCCATGATCAGCAGGCGTGCCCCAAAGCATGGGGCAACATAGATCATAAGCTCTCAAAGTTAGGTGGAGGCCGAATGTTGAGTCAAGATGGAGATTGTTAGAATTTGATGCCTCAAATTCGATCCACAGTAAGAAGAGAAATAGTTTTTAGCACAGCAGTCAAGCTGGCTCTGATACGTGGTTGAGCCGGCTCGGATTGAGATCGAGCTGGCTCAAACCACAGTCGAGCTGGCTCGAACAGATAGACAGATAGCAGGAGTTCGAACGAGATGCAGTTGAGCTAGCTCGACCCTTGATCGAGTTGGCTCGATGGAGGCGAACAGAACACCATCCTCGATGGAGGCGAATAGAACACGATGGTGTTTTTTCTATTTAGACTTAGATTGTGATTAATCCAAGGGGTCTACAGAAGTTACACGTGGACCATAGGATCCAACAGCCATGGAGGATTGTGGTCATGATCTAAAGGTCAGAAAATATTTTAAGACTCCATTAAGAATATATTTGACTCATGTTAGGAGAATGAGCCCTGTTAGGACCCCTATGAACTGCTGAGAAGAGGATTCTCACCCTATTTAAAGGGCCGAGGAGTTGTGGAGCAGAAGAGATGGCACGTGTGGTGTGAGAGGCACATAGAGAGACTTAAGCAGTCACTGAGAGGAGCTTGGTAGAGCATCGAGTACTTACAGTCCGTGAGAGAGAGAAGCAATAGGTGCATAGCATCCGGCGAGGAGGCTGTGAGGGCAAAGCATCTTGTACCTTCTATGGATCTCCTTGAGATTCTGAGAGAGCTTTTATAAGGGTAGCTTTTAATTAAGAGAGATTTGTGTACGGTCAGTTGAGAGTGGATGTCTCCTCTTGTACCTATTTTTCTCTTTCATAGTGAAGCTTTGCATATCCCATGGAGGCGAGCCTTTAGGCTGATCCACGTACTTGATTATTTTTTTATTTTATTTTTTTCTTTCTACCATAATAATTTAGTACTAGATTCTTAACAAGTGGTATCAAAATAGCTGATATCCTAATAGTTTGGTATCAGAGCAAGTTGATACCACGACAATAGAAGAGCTTGGTTCGGCCTCAGCAGGTGCTGGCTCCTTGATGGGCTCAGGGGCATCGACAATAGGTCCGATAGAAAGAAGATTGGCTCCGACCATGAAAGGCTCGATTTCATCATCAGAAGAATCTTTTGGTCTGTTCATCAGGAAGCTAAGATCCAGTTTGGAGAATCTCTCGATAACCCTCTGCTGACAGATATCAAAATCCTTACTGAAGACTTTCTTAGCAAAGATCTTGATATCTTTCTGCTCTTTCGAAGCCTTAAAGTCCAAGATGGCCTGCTTCTTGGCTTCGATGACTTGCCTTTCTCCTTCAGCAATCTCGACCTCAGCCTTCTTTCTTCTCTCTACTTCTGAAGCTAATGAATCCTTCATTTCTGCAGAAGTTTGATCCACCCTTCTGAGCGCCTCCTTGAGATGCTCGATCTCGATGGAGTTCTCCTTGAGCATCTCCTTGAGATGCTCAACCTCGACTTTTATTCTTTAGCCTCTATCTTAGCGGCTTCAGCTTCCTTCATAGTCTTTGAGGCCTCGATCTTGTGAATATTGACTGCATCGATATTGGCAAACAAATGATGCCCTAGCTAGAAGCAGCAAAGTAAATTTTACCACTAGAAAGCATATATATAACTAAATTAAAAAATGATAAGGCAACTACCTCGAGGAAGGCTGCGAATGAATCTTTCTTCTGATCTTGAATGTTCGTCTGGAGGATATTTTTGATTATATTTCGTAGAATACAACCCTCCATGAGAGGTCGGACGACCCCCCAACTATCAAAGGAAGTCCCATCTAGATCGATGTTATTATCGCTAGACTCCCTGGAGTTCTTTCGTGATTGGACTTTCTTGGCAACTGACTTCTTTCTTTTCTCCACCTTCTTCTTCTTCTCGATAGGAGGTGCTGGGGCGGTGGCCTCGACAGGCAAGCTCAAAGTCAGTAAGGGCGCTTCGACCTCTAGAATGAAGGTTGCTAGAACTAGGATGGTCGAGCTCGAGTCTATAATCTTAACCCATTTGGATGTTTTTTCTGGGAGTGGTGCCTTTTCTTTTCAAAGCTCAGAGTTTTTTCATCAGCCATTTTAGCTCATCAGGAGTCATCTGTGAAAATAAGCAAGCCGAAGTTAGAAAAAGATAAGAAGACAAAAAGAAAACACAAGTTAATACCTTCGGGGTTTATAGGGCTTAGGCTGAGGTTGTAAAGAGTTTGGTTATCTATCAATTAGGTCAATGAATGAGTTTTATAATTTTTTAGAACATTAGCAAAGTCAAGATCTTCTCACTCCAAACTTGAGGCCTTGCGGATGGATTCTCTAAGCCGACCCCAGTGAGGAAGTTCCCATTTGAGTGAAGGATTAGATATGAAGAAAAACTTTTTCTTCCAATTATAAATGGAGGAAGGGGCATCTTTGATTAAGCCTTTTTTGCTGAACTAGGGCGTAATTGTTGGGAATTGTATCATAAAGCCAATCATCTAGATTGTAGATGGTTGAACTAATTTATAAAATATACTTAAATTATTAATAAATAAAATTATTATCATCATTTTGTGCATCTTTCTATAATGAACTCTTCTGTGATAAAATTTTTGGGACTATTTAGACTCGACAAAGGAGAATTTATCGTTTAGTCCTTAAATATGTTCACGATCAAATGATTCGTTGTCATCTAGGATGATAATGTATCGAGTATAGGTCGCTATTTGCCATAAGTGTTGGTTATCCTCTTAACCAAGAAGTATGAAGATACTGTTATGGCATGTAGGTGAAGTGTAGGGATATATTTCACTAAACATGATCCAACTACGAAGCTCTCTATTGTCAAGAGTTGCTCGCGAAGGATATGGATATAAGTATCCCTTCGATCTGAGATCACTATGGTGACTTGCAAGCAACTTATTGCACTTAGGTATCGGACTACCTAAATTTCTAATTCAGTGATGGAAGGCTACTGGGTGCAGTCAAGTACTTGTAAAGTCGGTGCGTGAGTTAAGATGGGATTGATCCCTCTAAGTGTTGGAGCAAGGCATCAATGTATTTAAATTTAGCAAACCCTCAGTTGGGGTGGTCTATGTGATGGACACTGAATTTTGAAATATACTGTGGATGAATTTTAGGATTGGCAGTAAATCCTTGATCGTTCTTTGAGCATCGAGGTCAAGGAGATGAATTATATAGTGATCATATGCCATAGGTTCTTTATTGTTGTGTTATGACTTTTTGACCTATCCGAACATCGGATACCATTGCTAGATTGTCATATCGATTAGTATAGAAAATTAGTTCTTATGCTACCAGCTTAGAATTCAAACCTATGAGTTCACACACATTAGGAGTTCCTACCTAATCTAATGGCTGATCAAGAGTTCCAATGGTCTGAAACTCTATGGTCAAGAGTCCCACTAAATTGGGATTCTATGACTAGGAGTTCCACTGGACTGAAACTCTATCTTTATGAATTTTACTAGACTGAAACTCAGAGTCCTACTTGTCTGAGACTCTCTGATCAAGAGTCTCACTAGTTTGAAATTCTATGATTATGAGTTTCATTCATTTAGGATACTGGGTTCGAGAGTCCCATCGATTTGAGACTCTTCAAGAGTTTCATGTTGATGGAACTCTATTATCCAAACACCCACCCAATTGAAACTCTATATTTATTAAAAAATTAATTAATAATTTAATTATTAATTAGCTTAATTTGATTGAGCGATGAGGATTCAATCAAATTTGATTGAGTTTGATTCGATTGGATTTGACCCGATCAGGTCATGAGATGACCTAATCGCTATGAGAGATTTGACCCTAATTTGATCAGGAGCTAGATCTAATTAATTTTTAATTTAATTAGAAATTAATTAATTTAGGTTAAGTCTAATTTAGTTGGGTTTAACTTAATCTAATTGGTTTAAATTAATTGGTTTGGTTGAAACCAATTTGGACCAAGCAAATGAGATGTGAATTCAAATTCTCCCTAGCACCCACCATATTTGAATTTTCCACTTTGACCCACACCCCATCTAGAATTTTTGCATGAGATTTCTCATGCAGAAATGGTTGTTCATCCCTCCTCTCTTCTACCTTTGACCTGGTCCATGTGATGGATAAGATTAGATACTCTTGAATTTCAAATTCAAAGTGTTTTGTTAGCACTCTAATTTTTCTTCTTATCCACTCCCCATGCCATTTTAGTTTTGTCACCCAACTTTGAATGGTTCAAAGAGTGGGCATGTTGATGAGAAGTCCCTCTTTGTATTTCTCATGAAGACTTTGCATTGGAAAGGGATAAGAAGACATTTTGAATTTCAAATTCAAGAGGGAGGTTGAAATGAGTTCAACCTCCATATCTTATCTCAACCCACGTGGAATTTCCCTTGGTTGTTGCTAATTTAAAAATGTTTCTCTTGGGCATGCATGGGTTTAGGTGAAGGATCTGAGGAGGTGAGTAGGAGGGTTTCTTAGAGAGAGAAATCCAGTGGGGCACTTACCTGGGGTGAGAGAAAAGTCCAGAGAGAGTTATACTCTTGCGCCCATACTACCTCTCATGCCACCTTTTGAATTTTGTTTTCTCTACTCTTCCATTTAAAATTATTTTGAAAGTAGGCAAGTAGTAGGAGAGAGTCTCCTCGATCTGTGTAAATTTGTTTCATAAAAAAAATTCATCCTAGAGTGGGCATGAGAGAGTTTCCGAGCGTTAGGATTTTTGGTGTGTGTAAAACCCTAGAGTTGGGACTTTGGGTTCGGATGGAGAGATTGAGTATTGTGAGCATCGGATCATCATCAAATTTGAAACACCATCTCATCATCCTTCGAAAAGCAAGTTTTGATTTACTGGAGTATCCAAGAGATCAAAAAAAAGATGATCGATTGGATCGATCGCAATCAGCCATCGAAGGCTCCAATGAGGAGCTAGCACTCTGGTGGAGCTGGTTGGGATCTGAAGCATCATGTGGACTAGAGGTCGAACAAGTGTGCTGCTATAGTGCAACACCAAAGCATCTTTTGATGGATTCAGATTGTGGAGATCTTCTATCCGTGCATAGGTATCGAGTTCTAAACTTGAATCGATTAGCAAATTTGATTTGCTGATTGATCATATTTGAATTTTAAATTATATATTAGCATGTCTAGATCCTAAGTAGGATAATTGATTAGATCAATGCATGCTGTAGAATTAATATTAGATTAATTTTAGCTTTTGCTGTAATTAATTCAAAATTTTTTTTCGAAAAGCATGCCTAAACCCTACTTGATTTCCTACAGTAATGTACCATCACTCTTTAGCATTAGGATAGTGTTTGAATGTACAAAAAGTTTGGAACAAAGAAATTGAGGGACGAACCTCGGCCAAGAAGCAAAGTGCGAGGAATCCTATGATGAAATGAAAGAAATTCAGGACAATAGAGGAAAAAGATATGTAAAGAAAATGAAAAAGTTCAACAATAAAGGAGGGATAGGTAGTCTAAGCCAGGCCTGGAGAGCCTCGATGTATAAACTGAGCTGACCCAGAGGTGGGGGTGCAAATTCAGTCATTCGATCTGAAAAGCTCAAGTTTGTATTCAGAGGGGACCCTGTATTGAATTCGAACAAGAAAAAGATCTTCAACGGAAAGTGTAGAAGCAACAATCTCAAGAACAAAAATTGGACAAGCTATATCTCAAAGACTAGATTCAACCTCGGACCTAGGGTTTGGAAAGCTCAGCTCGGACGAACTCTTGGAGGGAATGGATCAGGAGCATTCCGAGTCTTGGGAAGCCATTTTGGATCAAGAAAAATTGAGAAAAATCTACTAAAAATCAGAAAAAATTAGTGGAAGAATTTGAAAACTAGAGGAAGAATAGGCGAATGCAAAAAAACCCCTAAGAATGGAAAAAAAGATAAAAAAATTTAAAGAAAGAGTTATGACACTAACCTAAAGAGGCAGGAAACTTGATGAGATAGTCGTCACAGGCAACGAATAGGAAGAAAGCAATTGGAGCCGAAAAGTTCTAGAAGGATGAGGATAGTCGGAGTTGAAGAAGAGAAATGGGAGAAGAAAAAAAGAAGGAAAAGAAATTTGGTATAAGCTAGAGTGAGAAAGAAGGGAAGGAAGGCACTTAAATAGCTGGTGACATCCTTGAGCTGTTATGATTACAAATCGACAGTACCAAATCCTGGTTTTTTGCATGTCTGTCCCATTATTATGGTTACAGATATCAGAAGAAATCATTGTTGTGTCGTGCAATTGAGCTCCGCACTAGGTGAAATTTTGAAATTCAAGATTATCTCGAGCCATTCGGTAATAAAAGAGCTCCCGTGTTGGTTTGAATAATCCAAGATATTTTGCATTCTAAAGAGGAGATGACCAGATGAGACTTTAATAATAATAGATAATGGTACCCTCTTCATCTAAACTTCAAACTTAGGAGTAGGGGGATAAGTGTTGGAGGTAAAATAGCCTCCATTAAAGTCCAATAAAGTCTGACCTTAGTAGAGTGCCATCTAGGCTCAAGACATACTCCAATCCAAGCTTCAATCAAGTTAGTCTTCTAGTCTAGGCAAGCTCTAAAGGATTGGCCTCCAAATTTGGCTAAGCTCAAAGCTTCAATAGAGAGTAGCTCATCCCAGAAATAACAACTTCAATCAATGCTCGATGTTGTATGTTGGCCAAGCTCCTTTACTCCAACCTTCCAATTCTATTATGATAATTGTAGATCTTGCCAAGACTACATCATGAATCTCAGTTAGATGAACTTGAACTAGTAAAAGAAACTCGTAATCTACTTGATTTCAATCTTCAATCTAGGATAAGCAACAACCGCTTTATAAGCATTGAACCTCTGTACACTCTAGTCTTGACTTTGGGCATTGGCCGAACTTCATTAAAGAAGTTAAAGCGGCTTGGCTGTGGTCTTAATTAAGGAATCTATTGTCTCTTTCTGATCTCAAGTCCTCCAGATCAGAGCATTGATTTCCATCATCGTCCGACCTTGAGAATGATCGAGCTTTCAAAAGCAATTGAAACAGTCCTATTGAGGTTCAGATCCAAAACCTTATCTAAAAACTTATTATTCTCAACTAGAAGGCCAACCTTCAAGCTCAATCCATCCAATCCTAAGTCCCAACAGCTTAACCTCAGGACAAATGATCAAGCTTGGAAGCATTTGAGCTTCCTTCTGAACTCTAGTAAATAATATCCAACCACCAGCAAGTCGCGATAAATGACAGTCCATTTTCTATAATAAATTTTAAGTAATCTAAATAGTGTACTAATATTCTATTATGGCTATTACCATCAATCTATTATAGGCTTCATCTATAAATAGGATCTTTCAAATACGTTTTCTTCTCTAAGCTTTTTTTTCTTCTTCAATCTTTTGAGTACTCCATTCTTGTTGGTCGGAATACTAACTTCACCATCGGACTTGCAAGTTTTCTTGGTGAAATCCTAATTTTTACCTTCAGCAATCTCCAATGGCCGACTATTTTCTGCATCAACAAAGTTTTTGTAGCATTTTTTTTAAATACCTAGGCTACAAAGACTATTTATGTCTTCAAAAAACTATTGGGATCATGAGATGGCATGAGGTGGAATGCCGTAAAGATGGGAAGTTGAGGCATCTTGTAGATAGCCAAGCTTGGAAGGATTTTGATTCTTTATACATAGATTTTGCCTTGGATCCTGTAATGTGAGGTTTGGTTTAGCGAATGATGGTTTCAATTGTTTAAGGATAATGAGCACTTTATGTTACATAGCTAGTTGTATTAATGGCATATAATTTATCTCCATGGATGTGTATGAAGCCTGAGTATCTAATGTTATCTTTAGTTATTCCTAGCCCTTAATCCCCTTCAAATGATATTGATGTATATTTATAACCCTTGATTGAGGAGTTGAAAGAATTATGGCATTTTGAGGTAGCCACTTATGATGCATCTAATAATGAAATATTTAAAATGTATGTTGCCTTGCTATGGACCATTAATAATTTTTCAGGATATGCTATGTTGTTTGGGTGGAGCACAAAAGGGAGCTTAGCATGCCCTTCCTGCAACTATGATACATGCTCTAAAGGGAGTTAAACTTCCTAATGATTGTGCATCAAACATATCATAGTGTGTGCAACTCAAAAAGAGAAAAGTCTCAGGGTATAGGAGTAACGATGCTCATTATATCATGTACTACTTACGACAAGTTACAGTTAGAAGAATTATTTTTAAGCCTGTTAGACTCACCTTAATTAGATTGGATGGTTTCTTTAGGAGCTTACGTGCAAAAGTTATACAATTAGAAGATCTCGAGCATTTACAAATTGAAATTGCATAAATATTGTCAACTCAAGAGGATTTTTCTCCTATCTTCTTTGATATAATGGTACATTCACCTATTCATCTAGTTAATGAAGTTAAACTTGATGGCCTGGTATAATATCATTGGATGTATCTAATTGAGAGGCATTTATGTAAATTGAAATCCTATGTTTGCAACAGGAGACATCCAGAGGGGTCTATTATGTTCAAAATACTTAGATGAAAATGTTGCTATAAGATTGAATAGACACTCGAGGAACTTTGAAGATATTGACACAAGTGGTGAAACACAACCTCTGTTCTGAATAATAGGTTGTGCAATAGGAGTGAAGAAAGAAGGAAAAAGCAAGATTATTGGACTAGATGAAGAGTTACTACTTTAGGCTCACCGATGTGTTTTATTCAATTATGATGAAGTTCAAGAATATATTACATAAAAAAGCAATCTTAGCCTTTACTTTTTATTTAATTTTAGCCTTCACTACTACTTGTCTAATAGTCATACTTTTCATTTTTAGTGAGCATCAAAATTTAATTAACAATCAATATAAAATACGTAAATGGAAGAGAGAGAAAAGTCATAGCTAGGACTTCACTAGATGGTTCGAAACTCATGTCATAGATGAAGAGATCCCTGATAGAGATCCCAACCATTTAGCTTGAAGCTTTAGTAGATATCTTATCAATGGCTATAGGTTCCTTACTAGGAAACATGATGCAAGATATAAAATTTAGAATAGTAGAGTCACATTGAAGGCATTGACTTCTAGTTTTGCTAGTTCAAGGGATCCAAATCCCATTATTGTGGATGTTACTTATTATGGTGCTGTGCAACAAATCATTCAACTAGATTATTATGGAAATTTTAAGATGGTTGTATTCAAATGTGATTATTTTCAAGTAGAGCAAGATGATTATGGGCTTACACATGTCAACTTCAAGAAATTGCTCTATTTAAATGATCCCTTTGTGATGGCATCTAAGGTGCACCAGATTTTTTATATACAAGATCCTAAAGACACAAATTAGTATTATGTTATAAAAATAATTCCTCAGGATCTCTTTGATATGAAATAAGAGTCAAACCCAAATAACCACAATTCATATTTGGATGAGCCTGGTGATTGAATGTCAAAGTATGCTATACCAATTGATAATGATGATGTTACTTGGTCTAGAGAAGGCATGGCTCCTACAACAATTGACATGCCCTTGCATATGCTAAATGCTTGTTCTATAGTAGATGGACATGTTGATGAAAAGGACTCGAATGCTGATGATATGAATGCAGAATAAATCAGAAAACAAATTCAATTGATAGTTGTTCTATTTTGGACTCAATTTATTTTGTAACTTGTCCTTAGATTTACTATTATCTCAGTTCTAGACATCCATTACCTAAATATCTAATAATAAATGAATCCAAGTAGACAATTTTGAGTTGTAATATGTGAAATCCTTTTTGATTAAATATTTCAAGATGTTACCTACAATATTTTCTTGATATCCTATAGTACTTTTGCTACCCCTAAAAGCATACTAATATGTGTATCATGTCTACGTGCATATATTATTCCATCTATTTTGCTTTTGTATATGCATTTGTCCTAGAAAGTAAGTCAAGATCGAGCGAGTTTTTGCTTATGATATTTCAATCAAAAGTAATGATAGCAGCATATCTTATAGATATCTAAACAACATCTAAAAGTAACGTGCCAATTGCTTTCAACTATGAACATAGATATAATTTTTTTAAGTGGCTTATTATATTAATTTCTTGACCACATGGTTTGTTTCATAAATTGGTCTAGGGGTGCATATTATTCTGGTTAGGTTTTGATATTCTCATACAATTGATAAGGAATAAATAGAAATATGATTGAAGATTAGATAGTTGGTTTTATGTGTACAATTTTGCAAGGATGGATAATGATATATTCACCATAAAGATCCACCATGGTGGATCCATTAAGCTTATCCCTACATGCACTATGATGGCAGATTTGTGAGCCACTTTCATAATTATGATCCAAATAAAATAAGTATTATAGAGCTTGAAGATATGAAGGACTAGTTAGGATACAAATATTTTTCTAGTATCTTATGCCAGGGCATAGCTTTGAGAGTGGCTTGAAGGAGCTTAAATATGATAAAGATATATTGAGTATATTAGAGGTAGTGAGAGGGAAGGATGTAGTCCAAGTCTACACAGAGCATAAGAAAGATGAAGTAAATACTTTGAATATATATATATATATATATATATATATTATGATATCTTTTGTTATTTAAATATATATATATATATCTAATTAAATATTTATTTTTTTACATGCATGATCTAGCTATGAAATAGGGGAAGTGCCTGAAGGAAAAATTCTCCATATCTGAATCATATTCAGATAAAGTCCAGGAAGAATAGATTTAAGTTTCAAAAATTTTCATAATAATTATGAAAATATACCTCGATGCGCAGTGGAAAAGGACTGAGGTGCTGAACATTCTCTAACATTGCTTTGTGAGATTTGAAAGCATGGACCATCTACTTTGCACGCACGGCACACTATATAGAGAAAAGGAATGAGATGTGTGTTAGAAATTATATCCCAAAGCCAATCATCAGTCTATTGATGGTTGAGCTATTTTATAATTATAATTAATTTATTAATTAATAAAAATATTTTGGTATTTTTTTCATCATAAGTTTAAATTTTCTAATAAACTTCATTATTGTGATGAAATCCTTAGGACTATTTAGTTTCAATAAAGAGAGAATTTATCGATTAGTTCTTAAATTTGTTCATAACCAAAAGATAGACTGTTAATTAGGATAACAACATCTATCGAGCATAGGTCGCTATATATCATATAGGTTTGTTATCCTCTTAACCAAGGAGTGTGGAGACAATGGTATGATATATAGGTGAGATGTATGGGTACATCATCATTGAACGTGACTAACTTTAGGCATTTTGCTATCGAGAATATCTCTGATGGGATATAGATATAAGTATCCCTTAGATCTGATATCACCTCAGTGACTTGCAAGCAACTCACTGTGCTTTGGTATCAAACTAACTGAATTTCTAATTCAGCAACAGAAGACTTCTGGGCATAGTCAAGTACTTACGAAGTTGGAGCATGATCAAGAGAAAATTGACCACTCCAAGAGTTGGAGAAGAATATATCACTGTATTTTAATATAGCAAAATTTTAGCCAGAGTAATCCATTAGATAGATCTGATATTTTGAAATATAATATGGATAATCTGATCAGAGTTGATAATTAAACTCTGAGGTGTCCTACAAGCATTATGCTCAAGGGAATGAATTATATGGAAACTATATCCGTATGGGTTCTAGGGATGGTGTTCTACACCTTCGACCTATTCGACCATCGGATATCATTGCTAGATGGTCACTTTGATTGGTACAAAAATTTATTTTTGTACTATCAGCTTAGATTTGAACCTATGAGGTCACATACATTAGAGTTTATGATCTGATCGGATGGTTAATCAACGATTAAGAATCGTTCTAGGGTTAAACAATCAATACGATTGATGTTTAACCTAGTACAAGTGTTGCAGGAGGATCGATTAGCAATTAGATTGCTAATTGACTTAATTTGATTAAGTCAATAGACTAAAATTAAGTTTAATTAAATATAATTTAATTAGATTTAGTTTGAACTTGATTGAATCAAGTTTAATTGATTTATTGGATAAGTCAAGTGCAAGAAAGAACTAGTCCTAGTCTAACTAGGATTTGGATTAACCTAATTTTCTAATTTGATTAGAAAATAAATTAGAATTAAATCTAATTTAATTAAGTTCTTAAATGGGTTAGGGCCTTATTTAATTGGATTGGTTTAATCTTAATTTGATTTGGTTAAAAGATCTTATTTGACCAAGTCAAAAGAGGAGTTAGTTTTGCTTAGGATTCTATGAGATAGAATCCTTATTGACCAAAACACCTTCCCTTGAGTGCCGCCCCCTCTTTTAATTAATTTTTCTCTTATTCCATGAAAATAATCTTCTTTTTTGTGCACCCTCCCTTGCTGGTCCACGCCAATAATTATGGAGGAGGCGCCCAAGAGTTGGGTGTCCCAACAATTTTCCATGTTTGGATATTCCTAGTCTAGGATTTTGATCTAACTTGGACTCTTCTTTTTTTCTATTTATTAGATGAATTTTATTTTAATTTTTTTATAAAATATAAAAATTTGAGAGAGATTTGAGGTGTGCAAAAATTAGAGGAAGAAGATCCTTAGGCATGGGGGTTCCATAGGCACCAAACTAGGTGTCTAGGTGAGAGAAAAGAGAAGAAGAAGAGGGTCTTCTTCTAGGGCTATTTTATTTTCAATCTCTCCTCCTTTTTTTGAATTTTTTCTAAGAGAGTCTCAAATCAATAAACTCTCATCTTCCTTTTCATATTTTGAAAAGTCTAAATTTTGAAGAAGGAAGCATTGGATCGACCGTCGAAGAAGGATAAGCATAATACTAGCATGCTATGCTGATTTTCTGCATTGAACTTCAGATTAGAGATCGTAGGCTCATGTGGATGACTCCTAGATTAGTAAGTTAGAACATCTAACTTGCTCAGGTAATAGATCCAATCTATTAACTTCATACCTGCATTTGATGCAGTGTAGATCTAGGTTGATTTGATCAACTTTTTATTTTCTTATTTGATTTTAATTTTTAATTTAATATCTTGCCTTGATCATATAATAAATCTAAGATCTAGATATTTACATGTATATTTAAATAAATATTTAATTTATTTAAATTTTTTATTGTAAGATCTTGAAAAAGTTTTCAAGATCTATCTATAAAATCTTAGATCTGGTTCCTTCAATTATTATCAGAGCCAGATTATTATTATATAATTTTTATATATATTTAGATTATTTCTTAGATTAGATTTAATTTATAATTTAATTATTAAATCTAAAATTAAAAAAAAATTAGATCTTACGAACTGTCATAAGATTATTCTGCTGTAAGGTTTATCCCTTACAGTGAATAGGTTATCCTAGTTTATGATGATTTGACTCTAATTATAAATTTATTAGATTTGATCTAATTTTATTTATGATTTAATAGATTTAAAATAATTTTATATCTAAAAATAAAATATTTTAGATTGCATGGACTGCTATAAGATTATCCTGCTGTAAGATTTATCCCTTACAGTGAATAGATTATCCTAGTACGTGCTGATCTACAATATTGATCATAAAATTTTAAATTAGATCTAAGAAATTTTATGATCTGATTAAAAATATTTTAATCTAATTTTAATCTTTATAAATATGTTAGATTTAATCTAGGAAGATTTATGATTGATTATTATTGAAATTGTTTTAATTACATGAACCTGTTTAAATTTGATCTAAAGTAGATTCATATTTATGTTACTTGCATATTGATTATGAATCAAACATGCAACTTGGTTGATAGTACCATGTTGTAAAAATATTTTACAAACATGAAAATTACTTTTGAAAAGCCAAATCCCAACCCTCAGCCCAAAACTTAATTAAGAATTAAGAAGTTGTTTGATTAGGTTCTAGGATTGTAAATTAAAAATTCTATGACACGAATCATAACACATTGGGTTAATGGATTAGTAGGAATTAGGTCCATTAATTGGGTTAGACTTAGGGTTAGATTAAAGAATGAACTTAATTAGAGAATTGACTAAATCTAATCAATTGTTATCTTAGATTAGGTCAAGGATTCTCTAGATTAATTGTAATAGTTGTAGTTGGTCAAGTCCATGTCTTTAACAAGACCCAAGATAGACTTGATTCTTGACTACGCGGTCTAGCATGAACTGTTAGGTTGATCTAATTAAAACTAATTAAATCAGTTGGTGTCTAAGGTAAACTAGAACAGTGATTTTTAATTGACAGCTCACTTACCTGGTTATTTCTGATGGTATCTAAGGCAAGCCTGATAGATCCTTCCATTGATCGAACTTATCTGGCCTCTTGGTGAGATTATATTTTGATTAGATCACTTAACTATTCGAGCTGACCTATGTCAACTAGGTAAATCAGTTTGGCTTATTTAGGTGCTCCTAGACCACCTATTAATGATCTCCCTTAAGCTGACTTGGTGAAGTTAGTAGGAAGATCATGACAAGCTAGTTAATCTGACCTACTCGCTTCTATAAATTAAATTCTCTAAAATTATTAGGTTCCTAAAATAAAATAGTTATATGATAACTGGATCATTACCTCCCATTAAAGTGGATGATAATGAGTCCATCAGTTGGATAGTCATTGGAGGCCTAAAGGACTGATGCTTATCGATTGATGAAATTATCATTCATTATATGATCTTTTAGATACATCTTTCTAAATGATGGTCAGATGGGCCAACCAAAGTTAGGCCTAATCATTCATTGGTTGGATGGGCTAAGTATGGTCATGTTAATGGTTGAACCTAACTGGATCCTTTTTTGAGAAGGCCAATGCTAACTGATCAGGGCCTGAGATAAAATTTAATTACTAAAAATTATTTGGAGAAATAATTGGTTATGAACCTATCCTTAGATGTACATGGGTGGACTAACCAAAGTTGAGCTCGTGTACAGTCTATATGGATTCTAGTATCCACTACGGAATTAGGATAATTCCTCGAATTGGAGGTAGAGGCTACCAATTCAAATAAAATAGTAGAAAAAATCTTTTGATTAAAGTCCAAATCTTTAGGTTTAATGAATCAATTACTAATTAGATTTTGATTTTTCTTTGTGCAGACATGGCCACTTTCCTATTGCTCTGATCATTATTGGATAATGATAAGTTGGTGGGATCCAACTTCGATAGTTGGTACCGAAAGTTGAAGATTATCCTGAAGCATGAACGGATCTTGCACCTGAGGAGCCAACTACCAATGCATGTGGAACAGTCAGAGACACTTATCAGAAGTAGCTCAGTGATCGAACCATGGTGCACTACATTATGCTGGCTGCGATGAGCAATGAGTTCAATCACAGATTTGAGACAGCTCAGCCAAATAAAATGCTCCAAGTGTTAGAGGATTCTTTTGGCACATCCGATGACGTTGAGAGGCATAAGACTAGTTGTGCAATCTTCAACACCAAAATACGGGATGGAGCCTCTGTCACTAATCATGTACTGTATATGATCGAGTTGATAAAGCGCTTGATTAAACTCGACTTTTCCTTGCATGAACAACCTAGGAAAGATGCAATACTGAACTCGCTGCCAAAGTCCTATCTCCATTTTTTTACTCATTACATAATGACAAAGCTTGAAGTAAACTTTCATGGCTTACTGGGGTTACTTCAGAATTTTGAGAAGGATCACCAGCTCCATAAAGAGTCGATGAACTTAGTGGGAGGTTCGTCTTCTGATTCTTGACCCTTTAGGAAAGGAAAGAAGAACAAGAAGAAGAAAACAAAGAAGATGTAAGTTCAGGCTAGGACATTAATGCATGGTCAGATCAGGAAGATCAAGCCCGATAAGAGTCAAGCTGAATGCTTCTTTTGTAAGAAGTGGAGGCACTGAAAGAGAAACTATCCTCAGTACATTATCTTCCTGGACCCAAACAGGCAGAGAAAGAAGCAAGCTATTGCTGGGTAAGGTATTTATATGATAACTTCTTGCAATTTCTCTATTTATAATATTACTGACTGGGTATTGGATATCGGTAGCCCTTATCATATTTGCAATTCATTGCAGGGATTGCAAGTCAGTAGAAGATTTGAGCAAGATGAGAGATTCCTAAATATTGGAGATGGAAGACCAATTCTAGTTCTAGCTTTAGAAATTTTGAAACTTGTATTTGAATCTCGTACCATTGTTCTTAGTGATTGTCATTTCTATCCTAATTTTTTTTTAAATATCATTTCTGTAGGCCTTTTGGCCATGAATAATTATGAAATTTTAATAAAGAAATGAGTTTGTAATGTCATTGTGAATGGTGTTACTGCTTTCTATGGATAATTAAACAATGGTGTATATATGTTATCACAACCTATTAATGTAGTTTATTCTATTAGCAAGCACCCTAGATTAGATAGTGTATCAGATATCTACTTATGACACTGTAGGCTAGGTTATATAAATAAGAATAGGATAAATAAGTTGACTCAAGAGAAAATCCTCAAAATCAATGATTGTGAATCACTTTCAACCTATGAGTCCTATCTTCTTGGTAAAATGACCAAGTCATCTTTTACTGAAAATAATGAGAGTGCCAATGAGCTCTTAAGTCTAGCACATATTGATGTATATGGATCAATGAGCATAAGTGCCAGAGGTGGATATGTCTACTTCATCACTTTCATAGATGATTTATCCAGATATGGATATATCTATTTGATGAAACATAAGTCAGATTCTTTTGAAATGTTCAAACGATTTCAAAGTGAAGTAGAAAAATAAACTAGAAAGAGTATTAAAATTCTTCGGTCTAATCGAGGAAGAGAATACCTTTCTAATGAGTTTCCCACATATTTAGGAGAGAATGAAATTCTCTCCTAATAGACTCCTCCTAGAACACAATAGCATAATGGTGTGTCTGAAAGAAAGAATCGAACTTTGTTAGATATGGTCTAATCCATGATGGAATTTGCCAGCTTGTCGATATTCTTTTGGGGATATACACTCGAATCAGCTTGTTATCTATTAAATAGGATTCCAAGTAAGTCTGTAGTTAAAATTTCATATGAGATATGGATAGGATGTAAGTTAGTACTTTCACACCTTAGGATTTGGGGGTGTCCGGCTTATGTCAAACGATTAGTTACTGATAAATTTGGATCTAGGTCTGATAAGTGTACGTTCATAGGATACCTAAAGAGACCAAAGGATACTATTTCTATAATGTTGATGAACAAAAGGTGTTCGTTAGCCTTAGGGCAACCTTTTTGAAAAAGAAGTTCCTTGGTGAAGGAACTGTTGCCTCTAAGGTTGAACTTGATGAAGTTCAACAGATAAAAAGTTCGATACAGAATGTTGAACCTAAGTCGGATTTGATCAGATCAGATCCAAAGTCGAGTAAACCCGCACCATTAAGGCGATCTGATAGAGTACCATGCCATCCAGATAGATACTATGGATTCTTGGTTCAGGATGGTGATCCCATCGAACTCGATGAGAACGATGAGGATCCGATCACTTATATGGATGTGATGCAGAGATCCGACTCTAAGAAATGGCTAAAAGTCACGAGATTCGAAATGGATTTCATGAAGGTCAATAATGTATGGACATTAGTTGACCTACCTGAAGGGGTTAAATCCATTGGGTGTAAATGGGTCTTCAAAAGGAAGAGGGGCATAAACGAAAAGGTGAAGACCTATAAAGCCCGTCTGGTTGCCAAGGGGTATCGTCAACATTATGGTATTGACTATGACAAGACATTCTCTCTTATGGTAATGCTCAAGTCCATTCGGATCATGCTTGCCATTGCTGTCCATCTGGACTATGAGATCTGGCAGATGGATGTCAAGACAATTTTCCTAAATGAAAAGCTGACCGAAGAGGTGTATATGATACAACCTGAAGGATTTACATCCATAGATGAGTCCAAGGTGTGCAAGCTTTAGAGATCCATTTATAGATTGAAGCAGGCATCTCGAAGTTGGAACATGCATTTTGATAAAGTGATCAAAATGTATGGCTACGTTAAGAATGAAGAAGAATCCTACATTTACAAATGGGCAAATGGTCCTATAGTGGTATTTCTTATTTTGTACGTGGATGACATTCTCTTAATCGAAAATGATATCCCTATACTATAAGGAATAAAAGTCTGGTTATCATCATAGTTCTCTATGAAGGACTTGGGTGAAGCATCCTACGTCCTAGGAATGAAGATCTATAGGAATAGATCTAAAAGGATGCTTGGTATATCTCAATCTACGTACATAGAAACTATGCTGAAGAGGTTCTCTATGAAGAAATTGTATTCTAAAGTTAATCATCAACCTATTGACGGTTGAGCTATTTTATAATTATAATTAATTTATTACTTAATAAAAATATTTTGACATCTTCTTCATCATAAGTTTACATCTTCTAATGAACTCCATTATTGTAATGAAATTCTTAGGACTCTTTAGTTTCGATAAAGAGAGGATTTATCGATTAGTCCTTAAATTTATTCATGACCAAATGATAGGCTGTTAATTAGGACAATAGCATCTATCGAGCATAGGTCGCTATATGCCATATAAGTTGGTTGTTCTCTTAACCAAGAAGTGTAGAGAAACTGGTATGGCATACAGGTGAGATGCATAGGTACATCATCATTGAACGTGACCAACTCTAGAGCATTCTACTGTCGAGAATGTCTCTGATGGGATATAGGTATAAGTATCTCTTAGACCTGAGATCACCTTAGTGACTTGTAAGCAACTCACTGTGCTTTGGTACTGGACTAACTAAATTTCTAATTCAATAACGGAACACTTTTGGACACTGTCAAATACTTGCGAAGTCAGAGTATGATCAAGATGGAATTGACCACTCCAAGAGTTGGAGAAGAATGTATCACAATATTTCAATATAGCAAAACCTTGGCCAGGATAATCCATCAGATGGATTTGATATTTTGAAATATAATATAGACAACCTGATCAGAGTTGACAATTGAACTCTGAGGTATCCTACGAGCATTATGGTCAAGGGAATGAATTATATGGAAACTATATCTGCATGGGTTCTAAGGATGGTGTTCTACACCTTCGACCTATCCGGTTGTCGGGTATCATTGCTAGATGGTCACTTCGATTGGTATAAAAATTTATTTCTATACTACTGACTTAGATTCAGACCTATGAGGTCACATACATTAGAGCTTACGATCTAATCAGATGATTGATCAACGATTAAGAATCATTCTAGGGTTAAACAATCAATATGATTAGTGTTTAACCTAGTGCAAGTATTATAGGAGGATTGATTAGCAATTAGATTGCTAATTAACTTAATTTAATTAAGCCAATAGATTGAGATTAAGTCTAATTAAATATAATTTAATTGGATTTGGTTTGGGCTTGATTGGATCAAGTCTAATTGATTTATTGGATAAGCCAAGTGTAAGGAAGAACTAGTCCTAGTCTAACTAAGACTCGGATTAATCCAATTTTTTAATTTGATTAGAAAATAAATTAGAATTAAATCTAATTTAATTAAGTCCTTAAATAGGTTAGGGTTTTATATAATTGAGTTGGTTTAATCTTGATTTTATTTGGTTAAAAGATCTTGTTTGACCAAGTCAAAATAGGAGTCCTAGTGTGACTAGGACTCCCTATCACTTGCGCCATTTAATCCTCACGCCCCATGCCCTTTTTGTTTTATTTCTTATGTAAAAATTCTCCACTCCCATGGCTTCTCACACCCTCTTTCTCTCCTTTTCTCACAAGGCAATTTGTTGGAAGACCAAGTCAAAAGAGGAGTTAGTTTTGCTTAGGATTCTATGAGATAGAATCCTTGTTGACCAAAACATCTTCCCTTGAGTGCCGCCCCCTCTTTTAATTAATTTTTATCTTATTCTACAAAAATAATCTCCTTTTTTATGCACCCTCCCTTGCTGGTCTATGCCAATAATTGTGGAAGAGGCACCCAACTCTTGGGCACCCCAACAACTTCCCATGTTTGGATATTCCTAGTCTAGGATTTTGATCTAACTTGGACTCTTCTTTTTTTTTATTTATTGGATGAATTTTATTTTAATTTTTTTATGAAATATAGACCTTTGGGAGAGGTTTTGGGTGTGTAAAAATCAAAGGAAGAGGATCCTTGGGCCTGGGGGTTCCATAGGCACCAAACTAGATGTCTAGGTGAGAGAAGAGATAAGAAGAAGAGGGTCTTCTTCTAGGGCTGCTTTTTTTTCAATCTCTTCTCCTTTTTTTGAGTTTTTTCTAAGAGAGTCTTAGATCAGTAAACTCTCATCTTTCTTCTCATATTTTGGAGAGTCCAAATTTTAAAGAAGAAAGCATCGAATTGACCATCGAAGAAGGATCAGCACAGTACTAGCATGCTATGCTGATATCCTGCATCGGACTTCAGATCAGAGATCATGTGGACGACTCCTAGAGGCCGGATGCATATACGGCTCGTGACTTCATCCTAAAGTCTAGATCAGTAAGTTAGAACGTCTAACTTGCTTAGGTAATAAATCTGATCTATTAACTTCATACCTGCATTTGATGTACTGTAGATCTAGGTTGATTTGATCAATCTTTTACTTTCTTATTTGATTTTAATTTTTGATTTAATATTATGCCTTGATTATATAATAGATCTGAGATCTAGGTATTTACATATTTATTTAAATAAATATTTAATTTATTTAAATCTTTTACTGCAAGATTTTGAAAAAAAATTCAAAATCTATCTGTAAAATCCTAGATCTGGTTCCTTCAATGTGGGGTACCATACCAAGGAAGAGGGAGAAGAGGGGGCAGCAAGATCAGATCCTCCACCAAAAGGAGCTCAAGCACCAAGAAGAAGAATAGAAAAATCCCTAGCTCTCTCTCTCTCTCATGCTAAGCCCTTGCTCATGCCCACAATCCTTTGGATTTTTCATCTCCTATGCCTAGAGGTCCTCCTTTTGTAGATGAAACTAAGACCTGATTGAATCCTTATCAAATAAGGATTCCATGGATAACTACCTTGATTAGTTAACTCCTACTTCGAGTAGGAGTCCTAAGGTGTTCTCCTAATCTCATTAGGAGAGGTGGTTGGCACCAACTCCTAACCCAACTTTGTGTTGCCCAAAGCAAGGCCCTTGGCGGGAAAAACTCCAGGCCTAATGCCCTCTTGGTCAGCCACATATGAGAGAGAATCTCAGCGGTTAAAGCCATTAGTTGACCAAATCAAATTTGGTCCAAATTGAGTCCAATTCGAATTCGATTCGAACCTAATTCGAACTCAATTCAAATAGACTATCTAGCCCAATCTAATTAGGATTTTAGGTCCAAGTCTAACTTGGATAATTGACTAATTAAATCAAGTCTAATTAATTTAGATCTAATCTAAAATAATCATGACTTAAAATCAATCTCTCATCAACCTTAGATCTTTTCAGGTCAAACTCATCTCCAGAATTAATTTTGAACTTCATGGCTAGTGCTAGTTAGGCATGATCAATATTTAATTCCATATGACCATTAACTTAATTCTTCAATTAAGTAAATCTATTTGTTCAATCAAGTCAAGCACTTCCAAATTGAACATATAGATATTAGGTCAATTTTTTTCTATGTTACATGACTAATGTGTATGACTCCATAAGTTCAAACACCAAGCCGCTAGTATAGGAATTAATTTTCTGTACTAATCAAAGTGATCATTTAGTAATAATACCCGACGTCCGGATAAATCGAATGATTGCAAAGCAACATTCAAGAACCTTGATATATGATTATTGCATAATTCATCCCTTTGATCCTTAATGTCCAGGACGATCTAGGGTTTAACTGTTAACCTTAAAATAGTGATCCATATTGTATTTCTATCTTTCTCAAATCCTGTGACAATCTCACAGATTACCTTGACCAAGATTTTATATGATTGAAATACGGTGAAGTATTACCTTCCATTGGAGGGGTCAATCCCATCTTAACTCACACACTGACTTTCTAAGTACTTGACTATATATAGAAACTTTTCATCACTATATTAGAAATATAGATAGTTCAGTACCAAAGTATAGAAGTTACTTGCAAGTCACCATGATGATCTTAAGTTTGAGAGACACTCATACCCATATTTTTTACAAGCATCTCTTGATAGTAGAATGCTCCACAGGTGAGTCACTATTCGGTGATAATATACTCCTACATCTCATCTGTATGCCATACCAGTGTCTCCATACTCCTTAGTTAAGATGACAATTAATTCATATGGGACACAATGACTTACACTCGATAAATGTTATTATCCTTATAATAATGTATCATTTGGTCACGAACACAATTGAAGAACTATTCGATAAATTCTCCTTTATCGATCATTCATAGTTCTAAGAACTTTATCATAAAAAAGGTTCTAAGAAGATGCAATATGATGAAGTGCCACAATAACTTTTATTAATAAAATTTAATTCATATACATATACAAGAAATCAACCATCTACAGCTTAGATGGTTGGTTTTAGGACACTTTTCCTAACAAACTCCCATTTGAACTAAAGCCAATTAGAATAGTATCTAATATCCATCTTCATCTTATGATCATCGAACTTCTTAATTTTAAGGGCTTTAGTGAATGAGTTGGCCAGATTCTTTTTTCCATCAATCTTCTGAATAATGTTACCTTGATCCATGATCTCTCGCACAAGGTGATAGCAATGCATAATGTGTTTGGTTCTCTAGTGGGACTTTGGTTCCTTCACTTGAGGAATGGCTCTAGTACTGTTATAATATAGCAGAACAAGACCATCAATGGAGGGTACCACTCCTAGCTTGCTGATGAACTTTCACAACCAAACAGCTTTTTTGGTAGCATCGAATGTCACGATGTATTCTGCCTTGCAAATAGAATTGGGTACAGTATGTTGCTTGAAATTTTTTCAGTAGATTGCTCCATCATTTAGAATTAATATATATCTCAACATACTTTTATTATCATCATGGTCTGATTGAAAATTGAAATCAGTATATCCCATGAATTTTAAGTCAGATTCTCCATAAATGAGCCATTAGTCCTTTATATTTCTTAAATACTTGAGGATTATCTTTACAATCTTCTAATGATTCTCATGTGGATCAGACTAGTAGTTGCTCGCTATCCTTAGCGAGTAGTCCACATTCGATCTCGTACATGTCATGGCATACATGATAGATCCTACTGTCGAAAGATATGAAATTCTACTCATATTCTCTCTCAATTGTCGAAAAATTCTTTTTAGAGAGAAATTTCTTGGTCTATCGATAAATTACCCTTCTTAAAATTCACTATGCTGAACCTATTCAGCACGATTTTAATATATGCAGATTGGAATAATCCAAACATCCTTTTAGATCTATCTCTATAGATCTTCATCCCTAGGATGTAGGATACTTCTTCCAAATCCTTCATGAAGAATTGAGATGACAACCATACCTTGATCTCGATAATGTAGGAATGTCATTTCCAATTAAGAGGATATCATCCACATACAATACAAGAAATATAACTATAAAATCGTTTGCCCATTTATAGAAATAAGGCTTTTCTCCATTCTTAACGAAGCCATGCATTTTGATCATCTTATCAAAATACATGTCCCAACTCTTTGAAGCTTGCTTTACTCTATAAATGGATCTGTTTAGCTTGTACACTTTAGATTCATCTGTGGATGTAAATCTTTTAAGTTATATCATATACACCTTTTCTTCCAGCTCTCTATTAAGAAAAGCAATTTTAACATCCATTTGCTAGATCTTATAATCTAAATATGCTACTATTGCAAGCAAAATCTGAATGGACTTAAGCATTGCCATAGGAGAGAACGTCTCATCATAGTCAATGTCATAACATTGATGATATCCCTTGGCAATTAGATAGACTTTATAGGTCTCCATCTATCTGTCTGCTCCTCTTTTTCTTTTAAAAATCCATTTGCATCCTATGGATTTTATCCCTTTGGGTGGATCGATGAGTGTTCATACACCATTGATCTCCATAGACTCCATTTTGAATTTCATAGTATCAAGCCATTGCTCAGAGTCAGGCCTTTGCATAGCATCCATATAGGTGATCAGATCCTCGTCATTCTCATCTAGTTCAACAGGATCATCATTTCGAACCTAGAAACCATAGTATCTGTCTGATTAACACGATTTTTTATCGGATCTCCTTAAAGATGCCTCTATAATGGGCTGTGGATTTGATTCTCCAATCAAATCTAGTTATATATGTGATTGTGTCAGTTCTTCTATCTCACGAACTTTTTCAAGTTCGATCTTAGTGGTATTTGTTCCTTCTCTATGAAACTTTTTTTCTAAAATAGTTATCCTGGCGCTGACGAACATCTTTTGTATTTCAGTAAGGTAAAAGTAATATCTCCTAGTTTTTTTTGAGTATCCAATAAACAAGCACTTATTGGACCTTGCTCCAAGCTTATCTATCTTCAAACATTTTACATATACCGAACATATCCAAATCCATAGGTGAGAGAGTATCAATCTTCATCCAATCCATATCTTATATGGAGTTTTTGTGATATACTTGCTTGGAACATAATTAAGAACATAGCACATAGACTTAAGTGTATATTCTCTAAAGGAGATTGGCAAACTAGCAAATCCCATCATGGATCGAACCATATTCAACAGAGTTCGATTTCTCTTTTCTGACACACATTATGCTATAGTGTTCTAGGAGGTATCTATTAAGACAGAATTCGATTCTCCTTTAGATATGTCTGAAATTCACTGGTGAGGTATTTTTCTCCTTGGTCAGATCGAAGAATTTTGATACTCTTTTTAGTTTATTTTTCTACTTCACTATGGAATTATTTGAATATTTTAAATAATTTAGACTTATATTTTATGAGATAGATGTACCCATACCTTGATAGATCATCAGTGAAAGTAATGAAGTAACTATATCCACCTCGTGCACTAATATTCATGGGTCCACATATATCACTATTTATCAGACCTAGAACATCTTCGGCTCGTTCACTCTTTTCTTTAAAAGGTGACTTTGTCATTTTACCAAGTAGACATGATTCATAGATAGGCAATGATTCATAATTCACTACTACAAAAATGGCCTATGGCAATGCATACTATGGCAGCAATTTTCGAAACTGCTGCCATAGCTCCTACGGTAGCGATTTTTGTTAACCACTGCCATAGCTCCTACGGTAGTAATTTTTGTTAACCGTTGTTATAGGTCCGATATATAACAATGGTTACTGAAAATCACTGTCGTAGGTCGGACTTATAGCAGTGGTTCCTAAAATTCACTGTTATAGGTTGACCTATAGCAGTGGTTCATTGTAACCGCTGCCATAAGTCGGACCTATAGCAGCGATTTTTAGGAACTGCTGCTATAAGCTGATTTATGACAGCAGTTAATTATAACGACTGTCATATATATATATATATATATTTAAATATTATATAATTTTAAAATTTAATGTCCATCTTCATCATTCATTATCTAAATAATTATCATTAGAGTGTCGTCGCAAAAGATCACCTCGATCCGATGGCCCTAGCTTCATCGATCAAAAAAATTCGATTTCGATGATCATAAATGATGATGCGATGATCTGATAGATGGAGACCTCTGATGGATCCAAAAACCTATAATGATGATCTCGATGATGTTTGTAGTATACTATCAAAGTTTTACTTCAATCGAATATTGTTATCTTGGTCAATTTAGTATAGATTAGTTTCGATCGTTAAATGATAAACGAATGATCAAAGAACCAAACAGTGTCTGATTATGAGATAATCTTTTTATAAATGATCTTGGCTACTACTTTAATCATTTTTTATGGTGGTGATTATAAAATTTAACTCGTAAGATGAAGAATGATCTAAAACTATATGTCTCCTGATAACCATTCTGAAATTTTACTGGTTGTTATGCTCGTGCTTTTGCAATATTTGCTTAACATGAACAGTTTATACTATTGTTCCTACGACTGCTCGGAGCCATAGCCATAGATCCGATCTCTTGCATGAACCCTAGGTATTAATCCAACAAACTAAAGAAGATCTAAGAAAGATGAGAGAAGCTAGGAATTTGGTGTTGGAACCAGAGAAAAGAGAGAAGAGAGTTAGGGAGAAAAGCTTAATTGTATTCCAACCTTATTGTAAAAATTACAATATCCTGGTTTATATACTCTAGAGTTTCCACATGAATCCTAATAAACCCTAGCTCAAAAACTTTCCTAGGCTAACCCAACCCATACATGAATTAGCCCCCTTAAGATCTTTTGAACCAAGCCTTAAGACCCCTAGAATCAACCCAGATCCTAGCCCAAAATAGACTCTCACATAACTTCTGCCCGCGCACTGAGTCGACTTAGTCTCAGCACTGAGCCGACTAGGTTCCACTAGGTCGGCTCAGTTTGAAACTGAGCCGGTCCAGTCCTGTGCCATGCCAGCAGTCCCGAATGCACAGCTCTCTATTTTGCCTATGCTTTAAGACCTGTCGACCCAATTTTGGATTGAGCCGGCTAACCTACAGAAAATCCTTTTTCTGCAACCTTCAAGTTCTGACTTTGGTTCCTTGCTTCACCTTGTATCCTAGGTCTCCGAAGCACTAACCAAGCCCCTTGAGGCCCTCAATACCTGAATCTCAAGCCCGTGAAGAGCTACATGCCACCTCCACCCTAGGATAACTCCTATCCTAGCTCTAGGACTACATCTATCCTAGCCTCCCTGGAGCCCTTACCCTGGCTCCGCCCGTGGCCTCCCAAGGCTTGGGAGCATCACACCACCTACAATCTCCATCTTGGTGCGCCCAAGTCTTGGCACTCCTGACAACATCCTCCTGTACGATCCCGCTGTCCCTACATATCCTGATAGCCCCTCGTGCTCACCTTGCCACTACCATTCTTCTTCAGCTGTTGAGCTCCCTTTGAGGCCTTCCGGATGACCACCTCTAATGCTGAAGTCCTTGGCTTGTTCCTCTGGACCACCTTTGGAATTATAGGTATCCTTTTGCTTGGCAGCTACATCACTTGTCCTAAACTTTTCTGGAAATCATGTAACGTTACTTTACTAGCACTCACCACATATCCTGATGCTCCACCTGACACTATCCCCTCAGAGCCACGCTTGTTTTTCTGCACAATCCTCTTCACCTGGATCTGTACATCCTTGACACTGGTGCTGGGATATAGGTCCTCCCTTTGCACCCCTTTACTCTGAACCCGTGTCACAGCTTCCTCCACCCGTGAAGCCACCTCTGCCCGATGCTCCACCTGAAACTAAAGTTCTCCTGATGCCGCAGAAGCCGACTCTATCTTCGAGTCCTCCAAGGTCAACCATCCAATGCTACACTACTGGACCTACCACTGTACCTCGAACACCGTCGCTATCTCTTTGGACCCTCTGTACTCCGCAGACCTATCTGAAACCCTCTCAGATACACCATACCCTGTGGGCTCCTTCGAGACCACCAAGAGCTCATCCGGCTCTTCACTATCAGCGACTGAATTAATGAAATCCAAGCTTTCTCCTTCCTTGCACTTCTTCCAAAATGGACACTCCTGCTTAAAGTGCCCTACTTCTCTGCACTTGATGCATCTCTTAGACCCCTTATTGTCCCTCTATTCATCCTTCTTCTTCCCTTTCCTATGCTTTTCTAAAACCACAAGACTCTCCTGGAAGACCTCCCTCTTTGTCATCCATTTTCGCTGCTTGTTGGACCTGAGCACTGATACGATCTCCTCATACACCAATGTCTTCTTACCATATAGCAAAGTTGTCACCAATGGATTGAAGCTTCTGGATAGCGAACACAGCAATAATAGCTCTTATCCTCCTCTTCTAAATCCACCCCTATATTGAGCAAATCCATGCTCATCCGGTTGAATCGCTGAATATGCCCCACAACATCCTCGTCCTCCTGCATCCGAAGGCTTTACAGTTGCTTCTTTAGCATCAACTTGTTGCACATATTCTTTTTCATGTACAACTGCTGTAATCTCGACCATAATCTCTTGGGTGTTCTCTCTTCCAACACACCATATAAAATCTCATCTACCAAATATGCCCTAATCATGGCACATGCTCTTTTCTCCAAGGACACTCACTGCTTATCTGTCATCTCTTCCGACCTATCCTTCAAGGTCGAACCTAGCCTCATCTGAACCAATAGATCCTCTACCCTTACCATCCACATCGTGAAACTTTCTTTTCCATCAAACTTCTCTAATCCAACCTTCAACCCACTGTTCTCCATGATTAATCCAAATCAAATAACAGTAAACAGGTAGATCTGAGAAATACCTTGACTAGGGATGGTGGACAGCAGCCTTGTGATCTCTTCCTTCCTCACGAAGCTTGGAGAAAGCCTTTTGATCTGAATCTCACTGCTGATCTCTACTGAAAACTGATCTTCTTCCTCCTCCACGCTCAACCGAGCTCTGATACCAATTATTGTTCCTACGACTGCTCAGAGCCACAGCCGTAGATCTGATCTCTTGCGTGAACCTGGGTGTTAATCCAACAAACTGAAGAAGATCTAAAAAAGATGAGAGAAGCTAGGGTTTTGGTGTTGAAACCAGAGAGAAGAGAGAAGAGAGTTAGGGAGAAAAGCTCAATTGTATTCCAACCTTATTGTAAAAATTATAATATCCTGGTTTATATATCCTAGAGTTTTCACATGAACCCTAATAAATTCTAGCTCAAAAGCTCCCCTAGGCTAACCCAACCCATACATGAATTAGCCCCCTTAAGATATCTTGAACCAGGACTTAAGACCCCTAGGATCAACCCAGACCCTAGTCCAAAATAGATCCTCACATTACTTCTGCCCGCACACTGAGCCGGTTCAGTCTCAGCATTGAGCCAGCTAAGTTCCACTGGGTCGGCTCAGTCTAAAATTAAGCCAGCCCAGTCCTGTGTCATGCTAGCAGTTCCAAATGCGTAGCTCTCTATTTTGCCTGTGCTCTGAGACTTAGTTGATCCAATTTTGAGTTGAGTCGGCTAACCTGCAGAAAATCTTTTTTCTACAGCCTTCAAGCTCCGACTTTGATTTCTTGCTCCATCTTATGTCCCAGATCTTCGAAACACCAACCAAGCCCCTTGAGGCCCTCAATACCTGAACCTTAAGCCTGTGAAGAGCTACATACTGCCTCCACCTTAGGACAACTCTTATCCTAGTCCTATGACCATACCTATCCTAGCCTTCCTGGAGCCCTTACCCTAGCTCCGCCCGTGGCCTTCCAAGGCTTGGGAGCACCACACCACCTACATATACGAAAATGATTTGAATTTTACTATCATCATCATATAAAATATTTAATATTATAATGAAGATCATTTAACTAAAAAATTATCTCATAATCGAATGCCATTTAATCCTTTGATCATTTATTTCTAATTTAACAGTCAAAATCATTCCGTACTAAATTGACCATGATAACGATATCCGATTGAAGTAAAATTTTGATAGTATGCTACAAACATCATCGAGATCATCGTTGTAGATTTTTGGATCCATCAAAGATTTTCATTTATCAGATCATTGCATCATCATTCATGATCATCGAAATCAAATTTTTTTGATCGATAAAGCTAGGGCCATCGGATCGAGGTGAACTTTTGCGATGATACTCTAATAATAATTATTTAGATAATAAACGGTGAAGATGGATATTAAATTTTAAAATTATATAATATTTAAAAAAATAAAAAAAATTATTTCCAATCTATGACAGTGGTTATCAAAAATCGCTACTATAGATCTACAGCAGCGGTTATAGAACCGCTGTCGTAGATCTATGGTAGCGATTTTGGATAATCGTTGCTGTAGATTTATGACAATGATTCGATAATCGTTGTCGTAGGTTAGGTTTAAAATTTTTAAATTTTTTCTACTTTCCTTCTGTGCGCGTTCGATCTCTCTCTGTCTCTCTTTCTTCTTTTCATCGTCAATGAGGCTCCTTCCCTCCGACCGACGTTGCCCCTCCTTTCCTCCCTCCAACTGGAACCGCCCCTCCTTCCCCCTCCCCCTCCGGCCCCCCATCCCCGACTGCCCATCCCCACCACCCCCCACCCAACCCTTCCACCCCCCACCCTTCCCCCGACCGCCCCTCCTTTCCCCCCATCCCCGGCTGCTCCTCCCCGCCACCCCCACTCGGCCCCCCAACCCCCACCCTCCCCTCGGTTGCCCTCCTTCCCCCCCATCTCTGGGCTGCCCCTCCCCACCACCCTGCCACCCCCCAGCCCTCCATCTCCGACCGCCCCTCCCCACCACCCTCCATTCAGCCCCCACCCACCACCCTCCCCCCGGCCACCCCCTCCTTCCCCCCATCCACGACCGCCCCTCCCCGCCACCCTGCCACCCCCTACCCCCCAGCACCCCCATCCCCGGCCGCCCCTCCCCACCACCCATCGCCCCACCCCCCACACTCCTCTTCTCGATCGTCGACCCTCCCATCATTGTGCCTCCCCGGCCTCCTCGTTACTGTGCCCCTCTCCCCTAGCCCCCCATCCCCGACCGTCCCTGCTTTCTCTCTCTTCTCTATCTCACTATCTTATTTTTATTTCGTAGGTTACCTCTAGTGCCGTCGTCCTCCTCTAGCATTATTGTCGGCAATTCTTAGAGCTTTCAATGCGACCCACTCTCTGTAGCCATAGGTATAATTTTTTTTAATTTTATAGTATTATTTATTAATCACGTATATTTATAATAATTTATAAAATATTTATAATAAATATTATAAATATTTATTATAAATATTATAATTATCTACATGCCATAGTTTTTGGGCTGTGCCATGCTGGTAGCCTTGGGCTATGCCATATCGGCAGTTGTGGACTAGATCTGTCAACAGATTAGGTTTGAATTAAAATTTGAATATTAAGATCCAGACCCAATTTTAATTACTGATACCAGATCCGAACCTGAATATTCAATAGATCTGTACTTGAGAGAGGAAGGAAGGGATCCGACCTCACCGCCATCATTGGGAGGGAGGGGGTCCGGCCTCACCACCATCATTGGGAGGGAGGGGGTCTGGCCTCGTCGGTGAGGGAGATTGAGAGAGGGAGAGTGGGATATCGAGAGAGCGAGAGAGGGAGGGAGGGGGTCCAGCCTTGTCGGCATCAATGGGAGGGATGGGGTCCGATCTTGCCGACGAGGGAGATCAAGAGAGTGAGAGAGGGAGGGTCGGATACGCAGTCGAGCTGGCTCAGACTGTAATCGAGCTAGTTGGGGGAGGATCCAAGCCGGATGTCTTAGGCATGAAGCTAGATATCTCGGGCACAGAGCTAGCTTGACTTCTGAGCGAATAGAATTTAATATGTCTCTCTAAGATTCCAACTTTAAGCTCTAAGGTGCCACTATCATCTATTTTATTTTTCTTTCAGATTTCTGAATTAACACCAAGATTCACACAAGAGATCGGATCTACGACTATTGCTCATCCTTAATTATTTATGAATATAATTCATGTTGTAGAATTTATTGCATACTTTTGTTTATAATTTTTGGATGTTTATATCTTGTTGCTTTTATTTATTACATTACATAATGATAGACCCATCAATTGATTAGTATACATAATCTCCGACATCCATATAATTATATGTAATTATATGAATTAGAGAATTATGTACAATGATCAATTGATTGTCCAATATGGACAGTTTGAAAATTATAGATAATTTTATAGGTAATTGCAGTAATCAAACGTTATGCTAAGGATTCGAATGAAATTTTGGATAGTATTTTTCTTTTGTTCTTCCTACATGGAAGAACTAAGAAAAAATGCTGCCAAAATTTTATTCGATTTCTGTTGCATATCATTTGATTATTGTAATGAACCTATAGAATTAATATAATTTCTGAATAGAATAGGACCTATCTTTATCTATTAGTTGGTGATAGGATACATTTATTGCATATCTGAAAATGATATTTAATCTGAGTTCCACACATAATTTACTTGCAGTATCATCATTTTTAAAATAGATAAGGGGTGGATGAAGTTTAGTAGGCTTTCATCAGAATATGAGGCTGGACTTCAAAAATTTCTTAATTATGCTATAGAGAAATTTGGGAACCATGGACTGATCCAATATCCTTATAAAAAGTATATAGGTGGACCGTGGCTATCTCATCAAGATGTCAATGATCACCTCACTATTTATGGCTTTAAAGCTGGTATGAAATTTGGTAGGACTAACATGATGAGGGTAGGCTACAAGAAGGCGATCAATCTGAAGGGAAAGTGGAACAAATGGTTCATGATATTTTTTCATTTGTTGGCCATAATGACGGTGCATCTACGTCCATGTCTGATCCTGTGATTGGTCGAATAACAAATAGTGACGATGTAGAGAAGGTCCACAAGTTGATGGAGGATGCTAATATTCTGTTGTATCCCAGATGTGAAAAGATGATGAAGCTTGAGTTTTTAATCTGATTGTATCATGCAAAATGCTCCAACAGATTCAGTAATAATGAAGTGAACTGCATACTAGAGCTTTTAGAGAACATTCTTTCGAATGATGCATGAATTTCAAAGAATAATTATGAGGCATCGAAGATTATTGAATAGCTAGACTTTATTTATACCAAGATACATGCATGTCCCAATGATTGCATGCTCTATTAGGAGGGGGAATGTCAACCACAACGAGTGCACGAGGTGCTGTGTATCACGATAGAAATAGAATAAAGATGGCACATCAATTCATATACCTTAAAAGTTGATGTGGCACTTTTCTTTGATTTCGAGACTACAAAAGTTATTTATATCGGCAAAGACATCGAAGGATATGAGATGGAATGAAGAGGATCGAACAAAAGATGATGCATTGAGGCATCTAGCTGATGGAGAGGCATGGTAGAAATTTAATGAATTTCATCCTGACTTCGCACAAGAGATATGTAATGTGAGGTTGGACTTGTCGTGAGACGGTTTCAACCTATTCAAGCATATGAATATTGCCCATAGTGTATGGCTAGTATTTATTCATGTTTACAACCTCCCACCATGGATGTGTATGAAAATATTTTTTGCTTTCATGATAGTGCTCATCCTTGGACAGATGGAGGTAGGTAATGACATTGATATTTATTTACAGCCTCTTATTACCAAGCTGAAATAGTTATGGAGCATTTAAGGTATTCTAACTTTTGATGCTTTGCTGAATGAGTCATTCTCCATGCACGCAGTACTTTTATGGATAATAAATGACTTTTCAGCCTATGTCCTAATGTCGGATTGGAGTACCAAAGGTGAGCTAGCATATCTGATCTGTGGAAAAAATATCTGATCTAGAAGGTTAATACATCGGAGGAGCTTTAGCTATATGGGGCATCGACATTTCCTCCATCAAAACCATTCATACAGAAGGGATGCATGCTCCTTCGATGGCACTATTGAAGAAGGTGAGGCACCTGGCCGGATATCTGGGAGTGAAGTACTTAGAGAGTTGGATGGTCTTAGTGTTGAATTTGAAAAAGGTGATCCAATTGGTGATAAAAAAAAGAAAGCATCGATCAAAGAAAGATGACACATACTTTAATTGGAGAAAAAAGAGCATCTTCTTTGACTTATCATATTAGGAGACAAACTTATTGTGCCATTGCTTAGATGTAATACATATTGAAAAGAATGTGTGCGAGCTCCTTTTGGCAACAATCTTGAATATCAAGGATAAGATCAAGGATGACTTAAATTTTTGATTTGACTTGAAAGAATGGGATATTAAAAGATCACTCCATCCAGAGCCGATAGGGAGAGAATAGTGGAGGCTTCCTCATGCATGCTATGTTATGAATGCGTCCGAACGGTCCATATTTCTTCATGTGTTGGAGAACATAAAGATCCTAGATGGATACTCAAGCAATATATCAAAGCGTGTGAATAGTAAGGATGTCAAACTTGGAGGACTGAAGACTCATGATTATCATGTACTAATACAGGAATTAATCTCAATAGCTATTCGCCACGTGTTTCCAAAAAATGTTAGAATGGCGGTTATTCATCTTTGCAACTTTTATGGAGATATTTATGCAAAGAGGTTGCTTAAGAAAGACGTGAAGAAAATGAAGGCAAGAGCGGTGACTATATTATGTGATCTAGAGAAGATATTTTCACCATCATTTTTTACGATTATGATGTATCTCACTGTGCACCTTACAAGAAAAGTTGCACTTGGAGGTCCAGTGTTCTATCGATGGATGTATTCTACTGAGAGAAATATTCAAATTCTAAAATCTTATGTAAGAAATATGAAACATCCAGAAGGATCTATAGCAGAAGGATATTTCGGTCAAGAGTATATGAATTTTTGTACCATGTACTTAAACAAGCTCGAGACACGTCGTAATTAGCCAATGAGAAATCAAGATGATCATTATGAGCCAATTGAGCTTGCATTTAAGTCCATTCCATTACCAGGTGGACTTTCTACTTCATACCGTCTTACTGATTTGAGTATTAAAGAAAGAGATAAGGCACACCGCTACGTGCTCTTCAACTGTGATGTCATTGAGCCGTACATAAGATGAGTCACTCAGCATTATTTATTTTATAATAATTAAAAAAAAATATTTAATTATATCTAAATTTATTCTTTGTGCATGTAGCAAACACAAGGAGATCATAAGAGTAAAATATGGCGCTCTAAGTATGTGGAAGAAAGAAAATGCATAGCAATGAATTTTCTGAATGGTTCAAAGATCATGTAAGTGATTATATATTCTTGCTTGGTATAACTTATTGGAACATCTTTACTAATTAGGTGTCATCTCCTTAATTAGGTGTGGAGATTGCCGCTCAATGATATAAACCCTGAAGTGCATGCTCTTTCAATGGGCCCTAATCGTACCGTGCATGAGTATAAATAGCTCATCATTAACGGCTACAGGTTTAATATTCACAATAGGTCCATAAATATGACAACATAAAATAGTGGCATCATGTTAAGCGCCACCACTGGGTGTTATGCTAGCTCAAGGGATTCACAGCCTCATACGAAGGATTTGAACTATTATAGCGTGGTGGAGAAGATAGTCATCTTGGACTATTATTCTAAAGGGAGGATCGCATTGATGAAGTATAATTTGTTTGACACCTTATCACAATCTGGGATGAAGACTGATGAGTATGGTTTTACTCTTGTTAACATGCAACGCTATCTCCACACTAAAGAACCGTATATACTTGCCTCCCAAGCTAGTCAAGTCTTCTACGTTAGTGATTCCTTGGAGCCTCAATGGGGTATTATTGTGAGGATGGGGTCTAGGCATATTTTTGATGATACCAAAGTTGATGACGATATTGGACCATGCATGCAAAGCACTCCTCTAGGATAAAACATACCTGGTACTATCGAGGTCCCAGATACATTTGTCAGGAGCGATGGTGATGTCCATATTGTAGATGCCACTAGACGATGACTTCAACATTTTAGTATAAATTATTAGAGTCTAATTATTAATTTTTATTTAAATTTTTTAATATCTTTCTTATTTTGATCAAAGAGCTCTCTTTCTTCTGATCTTTGGAAGCTTAAGAAAAATATGTGCCATACCGTGCCGTACCGGTAGGCCATGCTGTGCCGTGCCGATCACTAAGAGAATCCCCATTTGATATAAATATTAGAGACTATTTATTGATGCTATACTAACATTATTATTCAACATATTATATTAATTAATGTTCATTAACATTGCAGATCATGATGGCACCGAAATGCTATTTAACTTTCACCCCTGTCCCTCGGTGGGTTACGCATAGTTCAGCATCTGAGTAGCAGTTGGAGCATACTCCATCCACCTCAGCATGCATTTTGGAGTCACGAGTTTCGAGAATATGTTAGCCTGCATTTCAATTTCAACTCTGGCTCCAGCTTCAGCACCAGCTCCGGCTCCTGATGATGACGATGATGATGTAGATTTAGGAGACTTTTAATGTATTTTATTTTTTTTAAAAAAGTATTATAATAAATTTTATTTGATAATAAAATTTTAGCATTTTAGAATAATTTTTATATTTATAATATTTTTTTGTATTATATATCTATATTTATCAGATAAAATATATAAAAAAATAAAAATTTTAATTTTTTTAATTATTCAAGATCTATGGCAATGGTTTTATAACCGCTGTCATATATGTGCCAACCGCTATCATAGATTTATGGTACAAATGGTGCCAACCACTGCATTAGACCTATGGTAGGGTTAAAAAATCGCTGTCATAGATTACCTATGGCAGCGGTTATATAACCTCTGCCATATCCGCTACTATAGGTTGATATATTACAACGATTTATAAACCGCTGTAATAAACTATCTATGACAGTGGTTCAAACAACCGCTACAACAATCGCTGTCATAGAGCTACGATGACGGCTGTAGTAGTAGCGGTTAGAAAATCTCTATCATAGCCTATGGTAGCAATTTTTTGGACTACGACAGCAGTTACGAACCACTGCCATAGATCTTTTTTATAGTAGTGATTAGGCCGTAGCCTTTTTTTATAGTAGTGATTATTAATTCGATAATTTTCTCTTCTACTATCCTATTTATCATGTTCTTGTTTATATGTTCAAGCCAATAATGCCAAAGGTAGATATCATTGACATTATCTAACTTTGGATATTTATTTGATGTGTATATTACACTTAGTAGGCTATGATAAAATATATATGTCATTCTTTAATTATCCATGCATCACCATAACATCATTCAAAATGATATCATAAATTTTTTTTTATTAAAAAGCTATAATCGTCCTTGGCCAAAAGGCCTACAAAGAAAATATGGACAAAAATGATAATCATCTAAAGAAATGATATTAGGATTGAGAAAAAATTGAACTATTTCTAAAGCTAGAATTGAAATAAATCTTTCATCTCTAACATTCAGGAATCGCTCGCCATCCTCTAAGTTTTTATTGACTTAAAGTACCTGTAATGAATTACAAATATTAATAGGACTATCAATATTCAATACCTAGATAGTAGTGTCACAAATGAAAAAATGATAAGGTATTATCGTATAAGTACCTTATCTAGCAATCTTTTGCTTATTCCTCTTTGGCTTGTTTGGATCGAGGGATGCTATATAAAGAGGACAGTTTCTCTTTCAGTATCCTAGCTTCTTGTAGAAGAAGCACTTTGCCTGTCTCTAGTCTATTTTGGGCTTCTTGGACTACTTGATTTTAGAAGCCCTGATATTTTTCTTTTGCACCTTCTTTCTTTTTTTTCCCTTTCTTAAAGGGATGACCTGCTGATGACTATCCTACCACATCATAGGCTCCTTTTGGAGCTGATGGTCCTTCTCAAAAGTCTGTAGTAAATCTAGCAAACCATAGTAGTTTACCATAGGCTTCATCATTCTATAATGACTGAGGAAGGAAAGGTAGGACTTGGAAAGCAAATTCAAAATTGCATTCTTGCCCAACTGTTCATGTAGGGAAAAATCGAGTTTGCTCAAATGCTCGATTTGCTTGATCATGTATAGTACATTATCAGTAACCAATGCCCCCTCTTGTATACGAGCATTGAAGATAGCATAAGACGTTTTGTGTCTCTCCGTATCCTCAGGGGTACCCAAGGATTCATTCAATATTTGAAGCATTTTCTCTAGCTGAGCATCCTCAAATTTTTGGCTGAACTCATCATTCATGGCAACCCTCATAATGCATCGAATAATTATACGGTCATTGAGCCACTTCTGATAAGTGTCTCTAGCTATACCATGCACATTGGTAGCAGGTTCATCAGGTGTTGGGTCCGTAAGAACATATAGGATCCATTCATACTCCAAAATAATTATAAGCTTTCGATACTAGCTATTGAAATTGGTCCCATAAGCTTGTCACTTTCTAATAGTGATCGAAGTGATAAAGTATTAGCCATCTAGCTGAAAAGAGAATATAAAATCTATTAATATATGAATTATTAAATCCTAAAGACTTGGACTTTATTCTGAAGGTTTTTTCATTATTTTATTCAAATTAATAGTCACCACCTTTAATTCGAGAAATTATATTAATTTCTTAATGGGTACTAGAATCTACATAAAGTACATATGGGCTCAAGGAAAGCTTTGGCCAACCATTGTGCATTTACAGGTAGATTCTTAATCAATTATTTCTTTAAATAATTTTTAGTATTAATTTTGCCCCAGGCTTCACTTCAATAGGCGTATGGCGCATCCACTAAAAGTCTCGGTTAGGTCCAACTATTAACATGAATCTACTCGGTGAATCTAAATAGTGAATGATTATGCTTGAGGAAAGCTTTGGCCAATCCAATCATTCACTAGCTAGTGATGATAGAGTTATCATATGATGAATGATAATTTCAATATTTAGATGAGCACCAGGCATAAGGCACCTTCAATGTTTACCTAGTTAATTAGACCCATTATTATCCACCTTAATGGGAGGCTATGATTTTATTATCCCTATAACATTTATCATTTTAAGAACCTAATAATTTAGAGGATATTATTATTATTATTTGAGAATAAGAGAAGAGATTGACCAGTTATTTCAAAGAAATCCTCCCACTGACTTTAATAAGTCATGAGACAAATTGGTCCAGGGTATCTAAATTAGTCATACTAATTTACCTTAACAACATGGGTTGTCTTGAATCATCAGGCAACCTAACTCAAATCTCAATTGATCAAATTGGTCAGATAAGTGAGATCGATGAGAGGGTCTACCAAGGCTTATCTTAGACACCATCATAATGGTCAAGTAAGAGGGCTGATAATTAATGACCATCGGTTGAACTGTCATACTTACCTTGGATACCAATTTATCAATAAGTTTCGATCAGATCAATAAGATAACTCGAGCTCGACCATTAAGCTACGATCAGGTCTATTTGGTATGATCAAAATTATGGACTGATCAATCTATGACTATTGAGTTTGATCTAGAGTATACTTGACCTAATCTAATTCAACTCTTGGTTAGATGTAGTCAATTTCTTAATTAGGTCTATATTTGATTTTAACCCTAGGTCTAACCTAGTTAATTGACCTGACTCGAGCTAGCCCATACCCATGTTTTAGCAACATCATTAGATGTTAAAATCTTAATTCTAAATCTAATATTTCTACCTTTAATTTTTAATTAAGTATAGAGTTGAAACAATTTCAATTGTTCGAAATAATAGCATAAAACATGTTATTTTTTTATAGTCCTTTTATATGTTCATGTTTAATTATAATTAAAAATTTTAAAACTAATTTTTTAGATCATAATTCAATCATTAAATATAAATTAAATAGATCTAAATTATTCTCATGCATCATATACATCATAACAACATTATATGTCATAAAATTCAGACTTAACTAACATCTTATGTTCATAAGTTTTGGATATTAAAACTAATTTTCAGATCTAAAAATATTGCTTAAAATAATAATTAAATAAATCATAAATCTACTTTATATTAGATCTAAATATATTTATGATTAAAATAATTTTTATAAATTTCTTTCATTGTTCTTCTTCATGAGATGTAATCACAGCGGCATTCCTACATGCCATAAGAGAAACCCTAATGATTGGGCAATAGAGGGATCTAATTCCTTCCTCCTATTATGACCGGATGGCCATGATGATTAACTCAATTCGATTACTTGGTTATTAGAAAAATTCTACACAATATATCATATATATTTAAACAAAAATAATATTTATTTCATATGTAGAATTTGGACAGCATGAAGAATTTTTTGTTTACACTAGTTAAAACATGTGATCATATCACAAATTTAATTCAAATTTGAACCAAATTTATACACCATACAAATCTTCTCTTTTAGATCTAAATTAGCTCAAAAATATATTCAAATTAAATTTGGAGATATATTAAAATCTGATTTAAACAATGAACCAAACTTCACAAAATTTCTGTTTAAAATAGATTTCATGTTCCATGAAAAGCCAGACTTGTAATGATCTAATCACTCATCGAAAAATTATGAAACCAAAGATGATTCCTATATATTGAGATCTAACCAATATCATATCAAAATTTTAAAGAAATCATGTTAAAAAATAATCTGATTTAAAAGAAAAAAATCTGCTGACAATCTAGATGTAAAATTCAGTATAACCAAAATTTTAATCGTATTCAGATCAAAGCCTAGATTGGCTCTGATACCAGTTGAAGAAAAAATTCTCCAGATCATATTCAGATGAAGTTCAAGAAGAAAAGATTTAAGTTTTAAAAATTTTTATAATAATTATGAAAGCATATCTCGATGCATAGCGCATGCCTCACGTCTTATCCCTTTTCTGTACGTAGCATGGTGTGCATGCAAAGTAGAAAATCCATGCTTCCGGATCTTGCGAAGCAACATTACAGAATTTTCAGCACCTTAGTCTTTTTCCACATGCAAGGAAGAGGGAGAAGAGGGGGTGGCAAGATCAGATCCTCCACTAAGAAGAGCTCAAGCACCAAGAAGAAAAAGAGAGAAATCCCTATCTCTCTCTCTCTCTTGCCAAGCCCTTGCTCACGCGCACCCCGAGCCTTTGGATTTTTCATTTTCCATGCCTAGAGGTCCTCCTCCTTTTATAGATGAAGCTAAGATCCGATTGAATCCTTATCAAATAAGGATTCTATGGATAATTACCTTGACTAGTCAACTCCTACAAGTAGGAGTCCTAAGGTGTTCTCCTAATCTTATTAGGAGAAGTGGTTGGTGCCAACTCTTGGCCCACCTTTATGCCACCCAAAGCAAGGCCCTCAGCTAAAAAAACTCCAGGCCCAATGCCCTTTAGGTCGGCCATATATGAGAGAGAATCTCAATGGTCAAAGCCACTAGTGACCAAATCAAACTTGGTCCAAATTGAGTCCAATTCAAATTTGATTCGAACTTGATTCAAACTCAGTTAAAATAGACTATCTAGCCCTAATCTAATTAGGATTTTAGGTCCAAGTCTAACTTGGATAATTGACTAATTAAATCAAGTCTAATTAATTTAGGTTTGATCTAAAATAATCATGACTTGAAATCAATCTTTCATCAACCTTAGATCTTTTCAGGTCAAACTCATCTCAGAATTATTTCTGAACCTCATGACCAGTGCTAGCTAGGCATGGTCAGTATTTAATTCCATATGACCATTAATATAATTTTTTAATTAAGTAAATCTATTTATTCAATCAAGTCAACCACTTCCAAATTGAACATATAGATGTTAGGTCAATTCTTTTCTACATTGCATGACTAATGTGCATGACTCCAAAGGTTCAAACACTAAGCCAATAGTATAGAAACTAATTTTGTATACTAATTGAAGTGAGCATCTAGCAATAATACCTAACGTTCGAATAGATCAAATAATTACAAAGCAATATTCAAGAATCTTGGCATATGATTATTGCATAATTTATTTCTTTGATTCTTAATGCTTAGGATGACCTAAGGTTTAACTGTCAATCCCGAAATAGTGATCCATATTATATTTTAACCTTTCTCAAATTTTGTAACAATCACATGGATTACTTTGACCAAAGTTTTACTGGATTGAAATATAGTGAAGCATTACCTTCCACTGGAGGGGTCAATCCTATCTTGACTCACACACTGATTTTGCAAGTACTTGATTGTATCCAAAAACTTTTAGTCACTGTATTAAAAATACAAATAATATGGTACCAAAGTATAGTAAGTTGCTTGCAAGTCACCGTGGTGATCTTAGATCTAAAAGACACTTAAGCCCATATCCTTCACGAGCATCTCTTGATAGTAGAGTGCTTTACAGATAAGTTACTGTTCGGTGATGATATACTCCTATATCTCACTTATATGCCATATCAGTGTCTCCATACTTCTTGGTTAAGATGGCAACCAACTTATATGGCACATAACGATCTACACTAGATAAACATTATCGTCCTTATAATAACGTATCATTTGGTCACGAATATGGTTTAAGAACTATTCAATAAATCTTTTTTTATCGATCATTCATAGTTCTAAGAACTTCATCATAAAAGAAGTTCTAAAAAAGTGCAATATAATAAACTACCGTAATAACTTTTATTAATAAAATTTAATTCATATATATATATATACAAGAAATCAACCGTCTACAGCTTAGACGATTAGCTTTAAGATATTTTTCCTAATAGTGCCTACAAAAGAAAGGAAGGAGCCCACGAAGAAAGAGAAAGAGTCCAATGAACAAGGAAAAGAGCCCACGAAGTAATGAAAGGAGCATTAAAATGGTAGGCTTGAGTTTTATGATAGAAGGAAGGAGTCATATAAAGAAGGGAGAACTTAAGCCTAGGTCAATACTTGATATACTTGTCAAGAGGAATGTGAGCAAGAAAAAGATGAAGAGATGCCATTTAGTAGTAACCAACCTATCCTATATTCTAAAGAGGTGCAATATAGTGGTCGACAGCCCCAAATACATCTTAAAGAGGTGTGACTAAACCATAGCTAGGCTTAAGTATGTTCTATAAAGGGACCATTGAATGCAAATCTAATATGATCAAGGAAGAAAAAATCTTTAGAGCAAGCGGAGGCAAAGTGATGAGAAATGTGATAATGAAGAAGCTAGGAATGAAAATGGTGATGAAGAAGTTGATAAGTAAAGTGGGGATGAAAGAGCTGAGAAAGAAGTTAAAAATGAAGATAATTTAATAAATTAATAAATATTTATTTTTATATTTTTATTTATTTGTTCAAAATTTTCATAAGTATTTGTCATACTATTGGTGAATTTTATTCGCCAAAATAGGACCTATGAAGAAATGAACTAGATGGCTTACCTTATGCGAAGAAATACATGTATGAGAATTTGAAAAGCATGAGCTCATCACACTCAATGAAAAGGGCCAACTTATCGATGATGATAAAATATGTGATGATTTTAGTAGATTCTTGAAAACTTTGGCCCGACATTCAAAATTTATTCCCTTGATCTACTGTACATCGCATGCAATTCCAAAATGAAACAAAGATAATATGTGAAAATATATAAATATATGTTTCATATTTGGATATCTGATAAAAATTTATTAATTTAATTACTAAGATTGTTGGCTAATAAGTTTATAAATTATAGTAGGAAAAATATATTGTTTCTGATGAAGGTATAAATTGGATTTTGTAAGCCGTTGTAGATTCTTGGAGGGGTTACAAGTATAAATTGAAAACGAAGTGCTTGATAAAGTATAGTACAAGAGGAGAGAGATTAGCTAATAAACCAGAATGAATACCGGACTCATATTTTGAAGCACTTCTTAACTATTGGGAACTAGAAAATATGAAGGTAAAATAAAAACTTGCGATACTTAAGTATAATTTTCAAAGTAGTGGTTTATTATAATAACTTGCTTACAAACATCTTATATTTAATTCATTATCCATATTTTATTTCAATATATTTTATTTTTATAGAAAATTAGTGAGAAAAATAAAGCAAACCAGAGAAAGCAAGGGTACATGCATAGAGTTGGTCCTAAAAGCTTTGCAAGAATTCATGAGAAGTTGGTATGTTCAATTTGTTATTGTCTCATATTTGTTTATATATAATCATGTCAATATACAAATATATTGTGGATTGATTAGATTTTTTTGTATAAAATTCTCTTATATAATATTTTAATTTATTAATATATGTTATCAATCATATTTGATGATCATATTATATTTTCTTGTATTATTGTTTGGCCATCATATTATCATATGGAATAAGTTAGCTATCTTTATGGTTCTATCTATAAAATCTTTTTTAGATTCATGATAATATAACTAAATTTTAGATTGTAACAAATGAGAATAAGAAACAATCATCATAGATTTAAATATTTCTTGAAACTCAAAAGCCTAAAGGAGGAAAGATGATCAGGATACAAGTGCTAAAATTATAAGTTGCATAATTTATATATTTTTCTAAACTTAAGAAGTATTTATGTATTGTTATATTAAACACGTATATTTATTAGTTTTGAATAAAATGATAACTAAGAATATTTAATATGGTTGGTTGTTGGATATTATAGTCTCAGCTAGAAGAAATACAGTCTCGAACTTAAGGAGAAAGTTGTGCAGATGCAGAAAAAGTTAAATAAATTTTAGGAAAAAAAATTTGTACGTGTGCATCTTTATGAAAGAGGGGGTCACCCAAAAGACTTATGAAAAAAGTTAATGATGACAATCATTTTGAAAGGGCCCAATAACAAGAGATGGATAACTTCAAAAATATTATACAAGAAGATATGCAGAAAAGGTTTGATAAAAAGGGAGTAAATATTGTCCAAAAATTTGATCAGGAAAGAGTACATATGGCTTATAGGTTCCAAATGATGTTCACATAACTACAACAAAGCAATCCGGAATTGGTTATTCCACAAGAATTAATGGACTTCTTATTAGTGAGTAATCGATCTCTTAGTAATGCTATTAATAAAACACGAATACCGTGCATGTATGAACCAACTTCAACTGATGCAGGTATGTATGAGTTATTTGTCTATATAACAAAATATTTTGATTATTTTATTAAAAAATAATTTATTTTTATTACATATATTAGATCTATATTGTTTAGAATTTTGATTATCTAATGATATTTTTTATGTGATTTAATTTTTGTTCATGATAGAGATATGCTTCAAAGAAAACCATAGCAGAGAAGATTATTTATCGAGAGGATAATCAAGAAACAACACGATAGCTCTTGAATATTGTTTCTTATATTTTCTTTGAATGTTGATAGTTGAATGTTGATGGTATATAAAGTTATGGATGGCATTTTATTATTTATACACTATTGAGATTTTATTGTGATGAATATATTTTGCAACTATAATTTTAATTATTATATGTTATCATGATTCATTGATATTTGAGAAATTTGTTGCCTTTACTTCTGTTTGCTTGCAAAGTATTAATTGTAAACAATTGCAAGCAATTTTGTGGTCATCTAAATTTAGTAATGGTTTTATGCAAGTTACCAGTGATACCCATAGTTTAAGTTCATAACTTTCTTGGAGGAGACCAATGTACAATTTGCCTTTTGCATATTGAATAACAATTAATCTAGAAGACAAGCCAACGATTTGCATTCTTGGACAAAAATAGTAGCTGCCCGGATTGAACTACACAAACTTGCCATTTAGTGTGGAACTTCATAGAAAAAGTTCATTAATTTGCTCATGAGTCCGGGTTGCATCTTCCGCACAAAAAAAAAAAAAAATGATGGATTTTATTTTATGACCTTTACTACTGGATTATTTATTATTGAATTATATTTTATACGGGTTTTAAAGCACAACAAACTTCTTTCTTCTATTTGCAATATAGACCACAAAACTGATATCATACTTTGAAGTGCAAAATACGATTCAATGATTGGGATCACCAAAGAAGACCAATCATTGTTTCGCACCAAAGATACAACCCAAATCCTTTGTTTATGTCCCCAGATCGAGCAGTTGTACTTCCGTTTAACTATTCACAATGCATATAGCAGGAAGGGGTATGGGAAAAATTACAAAGCAAAGTCAGTTAGGCATGTGCAGTGCGTGCGATATAAACCATTGACGGCTGCATTCCTTCATCTTATCACTAGTATTTCTCATTATTTGCATAATAGGTACTCTAACAACAACTAATCAGCCCACTTCCTCCTATCTTCTGGACAAAAGAAAGGTTTAAACTAAAAAGTTTTTTTATTAAAAAAAAAAAAAAAAAAAAAAAAAAAGGAACCAACTCAGGACCCATGCGGTCCGGCGTTCAAGAGTTTGCATCTTATAATCGCAGACGCTACGTTAAAAGAAATCTGGCAGATAAATTTACACCATCATTATTCTTTTTTCTAAGATGTTGGTGTGTCCGGTTGGTGTCGGCTAAGTCTCGGTTTAAACCGACGGCCTGTCTCTCTGTCGGTCCAACAACAGTGCCCGTCCGGCCCAGATCCATCCACCTGCACCACCCAACGTCCGTTCCACGAAGAAGACCCCAACGGAGAAATTCGTTCACCACGCAATCATGTCCTTCTCCACCCCGAGCCACCTCCTCCTCCACGCCGCCGTCTCCGCCGCCGCCTCCCTCCTCGCCACCCTCCTCCATCTCCCTTCCCTCTTACTCCACGGCCTCCACACCTACATCCACCCCGACTCCCTCGGCGGCGGCGACGGCGACGGCGTCCGCGCCGCCATCCGCCGCCCCAGCGATGCCCCCTCCTCCTCCAGCGACCTCCGCCGCCGCAACCGCTCCAAGGGCCACCGCCCTGACTTCGACGAGTCCGGTGCCCAGCTCTTCCGCCTCCGCCTCGCCGACGCCCACCTCCGCACCCGCTTGTACTTCCCCGAGTACCGTACCTCCTTCCTCTCCGCCGCGGTCGCCCTCCCCAACCTCGCCCTCTGCAGCCTCCTCCCCCGGGATCCCCCCGCCTCCGCCGCGATTCCCGCCCTCGCCGCCCTTGTCGCTGCCGCCCACCTGCTCCTCGCCCTCGCCAAGCTCTCTCTCGAGCGATCCTCTTCCCGCCGCTCGGAGAAGGAACTCAGCGTCCTTTCTGGCTTCCTCGGCTTCCTCGCCGCTCTTCTCATTGTCTTCCACCTCTCCCCCTCCGTCTTCGACTTCGATCTTGGCAAATCCGATGCCGCCATCTCAAAGGCGGCAGCGGCCATCCTCGCCGGCTGCCTCTCTGGGATCCTCTTTATCCCGGCGGCGAGGGCGGCGCGGGCCTTCTGGCTCGGGACGGACCAGCTCCGGTGGAACCTCTCTGTGGTCTCCTGTAGCGCTCCGGTTCAAATCCTCCTCTACGCTGCCGTCCTCTCCGGCGCCGCTGTCCCGCTTCTCTGGGTCAATCCGGTGGTGGTGCCTGCCGGCGAGGTCCAGTCGCTGGAATTCAAGGAGTACCGAATTTGGGCTCTCATGGCTTCAGCTTTCTCTCAGCTTTTGGTGCTCCGCGCTAACCTTCAGATGTATCTGAATGAGGCCGTGCTATGCTGGTATCAGCGGCTGCATGCCAGCCGGGCGCCGGACATGGATTACGGGCGGGCAAAGGTGTTCCTCCACAACCACTACCTCTGCTTGGTGGCACTGCAGTTCTTCGCACCCCCGGTGCTGGCGCTGGTGCTCCTTGGGCTGTCTCAGCTGAGAGGTAACTTGTTTGGTGGTGTACTGTTTTTGGGTAGCCTTGTGGATTGCTCCGATCTTTTAAAGGAGATAGCTTTGTTCATTGCTTGGTGGATTGCGTTCATTTGGGCCATTTTGACCATGTTGAAGCTCGCTCTTTATCGTTCTGGCTTTTTGATTGTTTCGTGATGGTGGGTTTTGATTTTTCTATATGTAGCATGGCTTGTTATGGCCCGCGAGTTGAATGTTCTTTGATTGATCAACGGTGTTCTTCGTGAGCGGCATATGTACTCTGATTGAAGAGAAAAACAAATCTCTAGTCAGAGTGATAAATTTTCTTTGTTCTGTTGTATTATTGTCCTTCTCTGTTTTACGTTGTCCTCAAGCTTTTGTAATGTAAATTGCCTTCAAGTTGTTCTTGCTCCATTCTTTGTTTTTTATTCATGGTAACAACTGTAGTAGTAAGATGAATGGAAAGAGATAGGAGATCAACAAAAGCAATCCTCTTGAAAGCAAAACATAGATTCATAGTTTAAGGCTTTATGCTAGATGGGAGTTACATTAAGTGGCAAAGCTCAACTTCCTGATCATCTACCATATTGGATCTGCTTGTGGTAAATCAACCAACACTTTCTACCATGTTACATCATGTTCTCTCTCTTCACATCCAAAACTTTTGAAGAACCCTTACTCCAATTACATTGGAAAGCTTGGACATGAATGAGCTAGTAATTTGGTCCTGTTTCAGGACCTGGAATCTCTACATGGATCTAGCTGGTCTGGATGAGTCAAATAGAAATTGAGTTCAGTTTGATTTGTATGGACTCATACAATGTTTCTTATTTTTTCTCCTTTCTTACCTTGTCCAAAGGTGGTTGGAGGAGGCACATTGTTTTCCCTTTTCTTTTTTGATTTTTAATAATTTTTGTCTACTGGCTAATGGACAAATGCTATAGTCGTGTGTAATCTGGTAGATCTGAGTGAAACATAAATCACTTTATGAACTATAAAAAAGTGGCGAACTGTTATGTATCAACTCACTGATAGCATTTCACTTATATGCAAAATTCTCTCTTTTTGGGCAAAGTATTTGGTAAGAGTAAATCTTTGCACTAGCATAGCTTAATTTGCTAACTGGCAATCATCTAAGATCCATTATTAATAAATCAACTTTCCCTAGTGCAGGAGCCATTCTGTGTATAAAGTAGAGAGCCATCTAATCACCTTTAGCTCTACCATGTTGTACGATGCTTGCCCCTTAAGATGAAAAAATCAATTGAGGAACCATTTTTCATTTTTAATCTATGATCAATTAACTTGCTCGTGAATGTTCTAATATTCAGGTTTTATTTCAAGACTTTCAGTAGAGAGCCATCCGATCAGCTCTAGCTAGTACCGAGTTGTACAATGCTGCCTCCCTCAACATGAAAATGTTTTTTGAGGAACCCTTCTTGAATTTCATTCTATCTTTGATTAACTTGGTCATGAATCTGGTATTCATGTTTCATTTCAAACTTTCAATCTCGACTTGGAATGAATATAGCTGGTCTTGATAAGTCTTCATGGATTTTTATTAGTAATGCAGTGCTTTGTTCCTTCTTCTCTTCCTTCTTTTGTTAGGTCAATATAGAACATTTGGAACCCTTTGTTCTTTTGATCTATCACTAATGGTTCTCTAGTGGATAATTTGGAAGTAGTCTAGTAAACTTGACTGAAACATAAACCACTTATAAACTATAAGGAGAACCTCAAACATTTGATATGTCAGCTAACTCTTCTTATATTCATTCATTTGTGCTCGAAATTATATGCTAGTTTCTGCAAGAGTAACTCCTTGCAATGATAGAGCTAAATTCTCTGATCCTCAATCATCAAGGATTTGCCCTTTGTAAATTAGCCTAACACAGTATACTACAACACAGTGTCCCTCTTTACATCCAAAATTTTGTTCAGGAATCCTGTAACAACCAAAAGCTCACCCAAAAAGGCTAAGTGGAAGGTGTAATTTGAGTTCCTTAGCTCTGTATATATACCCAAGATATCTCCGGTGCTTAATCGATGTGGGACCAAATAGATGCTCGTACAGATCCTCATACAATCTCTCTATTTAAGCCTCGGTGTCTTTGCCAGGCTAAGGGTCCAAATCCAATTGCAAATCCTACGTGCTGTAATCCATATAAGCCATGGATTGGGTCCACTTTGATATCATTTGTAATAACCTAGAACTACTTAAAAATGCTAATTGGAAGGTATTATTTAGGTTCTTTGGCCCTGTATATTATCTAAGATCTCCTCGGTACATGGTCGATGTGGTACCAACCCCATGCTGCATGGGTGCTCACACAAATCCTTCTCCAACTTCAATCGGACATTCTATTATGGATTAACTTGGGCATGAATGGACTATTGTTTTAGTTTGACTTCAAAACTTAGAAACTCAGCTTGGATCTAGGCAATCTTGATGAGGCCTGTTTGATTTCTGCTAAGTAATGTTTTATTCTTCTTTGCTTTCTGTTCCTCCTTTTATCTAGATGATTTTTTTAAGGGACATATGCCACTTTTTGGCTTTAACACTAAGGATGCTCTGGTGGACATATGTTTAAGCAAATTCAGACCTGCGTAAAATATAAATCATTCTTTGAAGTATAAAGATAAGCTGAAACTTTTATCTGTTTGAAAATTTAATATGACAGTTTTGGAGGAGCAATTTATTGTTTTTATGGATCATGTATGCCTCCTACAGAGCTTTAGTTTTTTGATAGATGTATCACATATTTTGATTACTGTGCCATGAGGATGATGGAATTCTATTTGGGTACTACTTGTAGATATAAAGGGAAGGGATAGTATTTTCGCAATTTGATTGAGACTTTTGACCTAGTTGACAGATCCTACTTGGGACAATGGAAAAGTTTTATTGTGTGCCTTTTTCGTAAGTGCCATTGATCTTAGTCTTTGACCTAGTCTTTTTTATAAGTGCCTTTGTGTGCCTTTGGCAGAATTTTTCTCTTGATGTGCACTATGGTTGTGGGATTGTTGTGCTTTGGCAGGCCACTGGGGTGACTTAATTCCATTTATGGCTCTAACTGTTCCACTTCTTTCAGTCATTAAATTGGTTTAAGTCATCCACCAATACTATCATTTTTTGTCTTGAAAACTAATGCATTCTAGGTCTAAAGTATGTTTGCTTTAGTTATTTCAATTTTCAAGTTTTGTTTTTGGTTAATATGTTATTTTTATTGAGTCTTAGGCCCCATTTAGAAGTTGAATAGGCTAAACAGCGATAACGAAAAGATACCTGATGTTGTAGTTTACATTGTGCTTAGCAAGTGTGAGCCTTATTTGCTATTTTGGGAAAAATGAGATTATCCCATATAATGATTGCAATAATCATGCTTGAGCATTTGGATGCAGATTATAATAGAATGCTATCCGGATGTTATCTAGGCATAAGGGTGAATTTTTTAGAAAGTGGACATGTCTGCCCTTCCAATCCCACTATTCTAAGTTCATTATGTTAGTGAATGTCTTTGGAGAATATTGTAAAGTCATGAATTATTTTAACATTATTAACTAAAGTTGAAGTATGATAATATATCATGCTAGATTATTGACTTTTGGTAATATTTACATAATATATTATCAAAACTCACAATGCAATATCATAGGCCAAGGATGACATGATAATTCTAACTTATAGCAACAGTAGGTGAATTATTTTTACATTATTAGCTACAACTAAAATATAATAATATGTGATATTTTATTATTAATTATCAAAGAGTATTTTCATAGAATAATATAATATTAAAATATGACATGGAATATGATGGGCCATAGATGACTTAAAAAACATTATAGTCATTGCACTAGGTGATGAATTATTTTTATACTATTAATTATGTTTGAAGTATATATTATTACATTATTAATTTTGAATTATTATATGTTTCTCAGTAAATGTAGGGCTAAAGGAAGCCTCTTGCACTTGATGTAACTCTAGACCCAGCCACCACAGGTATAGCCTATCTGAATTGGTCGGGTTGTTTACACTACATCTAGACCAATATTTGTGATCCAAATATCAATCAACCACAAACATTGGATGGCTATCCAATATAGACCAAGTAGTAGATCTTTAAAAGGGACATCTTATGCATGTTGAAATATCAATAGTACAGGTTGATACACCAAGGTTGCATACCGAGTGACTATGATGTAGACCAAGAGGAGTGAGAACTATTAGTCTAAGATGAGACTTTTAGTTGTGCGGAGTCCAAGGATGGAGGTTGGCCAATAGTTACTACTACCCATAATGTGGAAGTAGTCGTAATACCCAAAAGGTGAGAAGAGTGGTAGCACTACCTACTATGCATGGCAATAGTTGTCTATGTGGCGCACAATAAGATGGATATGTATCAAAACCGAGTAGTGGCACCTATTTTACAATTATCCAAGATATGAATGGAGATGTGGCACTACCTTCCATGTAATAATACAGTAGCAAGAACAGTAGTCAAGGTTAAGTGGTGACACCTATCCCAGCAGTTGATAAGCCATTTACAAATATGGAATCATAATATTGAGAAAAAGGCTCTTCTTCTACCAATCAAATTATTAGTTTATCTTTATCTTTAAATTATCATTACTTTTATCTTTCAAATTCGATGGTTGAGTTTTTCGGTAGGACCATAATTTATTCATCGCAGTAGAGTACCTTGTAGCTCTGGCTTCACTTTATATTTTCTTTTTTCAAGTAGGTAATGTTACGGTAGCGAAAATCCTTGAAGGCCAACATACCTGGACCCATGATACTTTCATTCTCCCCTTCCTATTATCTACTTTTCGACTATTGGCACTGGTGGCATGTCTGCATGATTAACAAAAACAACCACAAGACTTGTTATCGCTCTCACGATCCAGCATGACAAAGGAGAAAGTGCCAACAAGTTTTTCTAGCATGTTTGGTGGGATATTTCCATAGAAAGTGAATAAGTTTTTCTAGCACACTTAATGGGAAATTATTGCGTAGCCAAGGTTCCCCGTGCCAGAATGGTACTTCATGCCGGTCAGCTGGCGGTATGGTTCAGTATGCCCACATATCGTTCCATACTGGCTCGAGCCGACGCGGCAAATAAAGGGGAAAGAGGGAGAACTAGAGAGAGGAATAGAGAGAAATGGGGAGGGAGGGAAGGAGAAAGACGGAGATGGCAGAGATATCGGTGGTGGATGGCGGAGGGCGGGAGAGGCCCTTGGATGACCAGAGGAGGGGGGAACTTCAAATTGAGAGAGAGAGAGGGCGGGGAGGAAGATCGCACCCTTTGGGGCCCTCTGCAACCTACTAGTAGCCATCGCTAGCCTCCCAGCCGTCTCCCACTCTCTCTCCCTCCCTCTTTCTATCTCTATCTCTCTCTATTTTCTTTTTTGTAGAGGAGGATGGAGCTTCGAAGGCCTCGGCGGCCTTCTAGTGGCCTCTAATAGTCTCTTCGGCCTTTCCGTCTCCTTCCTTCCCCCCTCTCTATCTCACTTTTTCTTTCTTTTTTTTTCTCTCTCCTCATTGGTGTTCCATTTTTCATTTTGAAACCATCCCGATTGATCATCAGGACAATTTAGCATGCCTTGAACGAGACAGTTGGGGACGTTTTGGTGAACCTTGTGCATTGCTATCTTCATGTTGCCGAGAAAGAGGATGGATGCTCTTTATATGGCAGTGATCCTTTTGTGAGTCATTCTTCTACAAGATACGGCCACATAGCTCTAGTCCTATACAGTTGGCGTGGCCTATTGGAAGCCTTTGCATGCCAAGTAGCTACCATGTTAAGGCCACTTGGGGAGCGAAACAAGACAACTTTGGATTTGATGATAGAACAAGAAAAGACCTTTAGTTATCGAAAATCGGCCTATCAATCTTTACACAAAAATATTGGAGTCTTCAAGGAACCCAACTATCGAGTTTTCACATATTAGTAAGATGAGGCTAAAGACTATCTTATAGAGTCCTCAAGATTCATATACCAAGACAAGAAAGAGATCCTATTGAGCAAGGTTGGTTGTGTTGGTACCAAAGTGCATACTGATTAGTCGATGGCTTGGTTCGGTATGCCTCTTTGCCATTCTATGTTAGACCAGAACCAACACAACAGAGAGGGGGAGAGCGAGAAAGAAAGAGAAGAAAGAGAGAGAGAAGTGAAGGGGAAAAGAGGGAGAGACAACCGTTGGAGGCCATAGGAGGGCCGTTAAGGCCACCACTGCTGCAACTATCGAGGGAGAGGATCTTCGAATTGATCGAAACAAGAGCTTCAACTCTTGTTTCATCTTTTTATTTTGGTGTTATCAGGGGAAGTTGGTTCATTGCCGACTTTTCTTTTTTTTTTTTTTTTGCAATTTTTCAATAAAGTCAGCAATAACTCCTTTTCTTTCTCCTTCTCCTCCTTTTTCTTCTTCTTTGGTTGCTAACTTCATTGAAAAATCGAAAAAAAAAAAGGAACAGGCAAATTGGCAACGGCGTTGCCGACTTCCCGATAACACTAAAATAAAAAACTAAAATAGGGCTAAAGCCTATGTTTCAATCAATTGGGAGATCCTCTCCCTTCACGGTGGCAACAGTGGCCTCGGCGGCCCTCTGATGACCATTTTTCTCTCTCCCTCTCGTTCTCTTCTCTCTCTCTCTCTCTCTTCCTCTCTTTCCTTCTCCTTCCCCCAGTCCTCATCGATGTTTTATTTTGAAGGATGGAATTATCCTGATCCACCACCGGTATTAGTTGGCATGCCCCGAAACGGACGGTTTTAGGCTGACCATGCTATCGAGTGCAGAACTATGCCAGACCGAATAGAGAGTTGATTCTTTGGTCAACACTGGATGGGCGTTCAAACTTGGAACTTCTAGCTATTTTGATTTACAAATGGCTGCTATTCATGAGGTTAGTGGGACCTTGCTAAAATGGGCCTTTGCTGATAAAATTGGCTTTCTCTTAGTAATATGGATAGAGGCAACAATTCAGCAAGCCTATGATATAGATTGCTCCTATTCTAATAGTTGGAGGGACATCAACCCTAATGGGTATCTCCATTTTTGCTTCATTAGCAGCCATATTGGGTACCTCTCCCTCCAAATCAATCTTATCCACCACTCAACCTCCTTAGTAAGTGAAGCAAGTGAATGATAGGTCTCCAAGATCTTGGTTTGCTTTTTTTTTTTTAACTAGTTAAGTCGGATAATTACCAAGTCCAAATTCAGGCGATGGTGCTACATACATCCCATCATCTTCTTGACTGTCAACTAATGGATGTGGAGGGCATTGTTTACATCACATCTAGATTGATATATGTGATTTGAAGACTGATCAACAATAGGCCTTGGAGGGCCATCCAATGTAGGTTGAGTAGTAGTAGGTCGTCAAAAGAGATCTTATATCGAATGAAATAGTAAGGTTGTAGGCCAAGTAATTGTGCCGTAGATTGAGGGGCGAGGGCTATCGGTCTAGGATGAGGTTTTTAGTTGAACGGAGTTTTAAAATGGTAGTTAGCCAGCAGTTATCACTATCCATGATGTGGGAGTGTCACACTACCTAGAATGTGAGAATGGTAGTAGTACTACTTACTATGTATGGTAATACTGGCCCATGTGGCACACAATAGCAAGGATATGTGTCAAAATTGAATTGTAGCACCTCTTACCACTACCTAGGATGTGAGTGGAGTGGTGGCACGATCTATAATGTATGACAATAATGGCCCATATGCCACAACAGGAAGGTCCAATGTCAAGATTAAATGGTGACACCTATCCTAGCAGTTGATGATAGCCTTGTATAAATATTGGATTGTAATGTTGAGAAAAGGGCTTTTCTTTTGTCAATCAAACAACCAGTTTATCTTTAAGTTATCCTTGCTTTTACCTTTCAAATTCTATGCTTTAATTTCCTAGTAGGATTCTAATTTACTCGTAGCAGTAGAGTACCTCGTAGCCTCGGCTATATTCCACCTCTTCCTCTTGAGCAAGCGGTGTTATGGTAGCGAATGTCCTTAAAGGTCAAGGTGCTTGGACCTATGCTAGTTTTGCTATCCCCTCCTTGTTGTATCCTTTTGGGCTATTTGAGACTGGTTGCAACCTTGTGCGATCACTAGATGTAGCCACAGACTTGTCATCACTCATGCGACTCTCCGTAGGAAGGAGAAGGTGCCAACAAGTTTTTTGGCAATTCATATGAGACATTCTTGTGGGAAGTGAACATGAGTTAAGCTTGCATTGAACAAAAAAGGGTATAAGCTCAACTGAGGAGAAAGCCAATAGGGTTTGGTATTATCTTGGGTCTAAACAAGGATGAACTCCCTATATGCCAATCCCAAATTGTGCATTAGGAGTAGGTTAAGTGTTGCTTATTTTCTTGCAGTTTATGTACTAGATTTTGTTGCGATTTTCCTGGAGTGTTTTTAAGGGGAAGAGGGCATAATATCCACCGTCTTATTAAGCATTTTCCTAGAGGGTTCTAAGTCTGATTATAAGTAGGGTTATCATCGAAAAATCCTACTTTAGGTCTAGGTTGTGTAATTTTTAACCTCACTGGAACTATGATTTGGAAAGATTTTAATGGCCTTTTTTTAGTGGGGTATTGGGAATCATGAATTTTACTATTCTTGGAAACTAGAAAATGAATAGTTTTTATATATTGGGTTTCAGATAGATTAACAGTCCTATTTGAGTCAAATAGTGCAAGTTAGAATTCCTAGTTTCATTATAAGTAGGTTAGGAGTCCTTTTATGATTAGGAGATATTCTTTTGGTGCTGATTCCATAACTATGGGTTCATGGGGAGTGATGAAATCTGTAGGTTAATAGATTTTATCGAATGAAATGACTCCTGTGTGGAGATTTAACCCTATGATATTCTTTCACACACACTCTCTCTATTCTTCTACTCTTCTGTTCAATCTCTTCTTCTCTTTTCTTCTACTTTATATCTGTTTTCTGGTTGAAGGAAAATCTATTGGCATTTGCTCAGATCTGAAATTTATTTCTGCACTAATCAACGTTTTTCCTTTGCAGCCTCCTCTAAGGGGCTGCCTGAAACATACTTAGGAAATCGCATACCATTTGGCCAAGGAAGAGATCTTCCTTCTCCAGCAAACTTCGTCTGGTTCAATACAATGCTGATAAGATTACTGACCATTTTGTGAAAGATAGGGTTGAGAATGGTGAATTGATTTGTGGAAATGTGTCACCTTCTTGATTATGACCGTGTGTATTCTGGTTTCTTCTTCATGTCTGGCTTGTTGAATCTTGATAAGTTTCCTCCTGTTCAGCCTAGCATATGCAAGGGGTTTTCCTGAGGTCTACACAGATGGAAATTGATTAATGCTCTTGTTTGGCATCTGAGTAAGTTTTCATATCTCCAAATGAGATAGTCAGTCAATTTTAAAAGGACATGTTCCTACATGAAGGTAGTTCTGAAAATTTAGTATAAGTCATGCAAAATCCAAATTTTGTAGGTCAGCATCAATCAGTTTCTCCATCCTCTCTATTGAAATGTCTAATACAAATGAAAAGAGAACTATTTTTTTGGTTGCTTTCTATTTTACAAAAACATGTAAGGCACCCTTCGACAATCTTGAGGTGAACTGCTTCCATGATAAGTGGAGCTCGTTTTTTTATTGAGGCCAAACAACTTAGGCAGCATCCCACAATCTTGAGTAAACTACCTCTCTTATAACTCAACTTTGATCTAGACTTTTGTAGATCACCCAATCCATGTCTTCTCTTCTTTTTAATATTAAGTTGAGCATATAGCGACAACCTTGGTCAAGCATCCTTGTAGGTATGCCCTTGTCCCAGAATTTTCTTTTTTCTTTTTTTTTTTTTAAATGAATCTTCTTACTAAATAGACTACCATAGTTTACTGACATGCAATATCATTTTCAATTACGCCTTCTGTATTTAAAAGTTCCAGGTTGCATCTAGTTTGTGCCTTTCATGGTAAAGTTGTCTAGAGATGCTTTACATATTATGAAAGTATTCTTTTTGCCATGATTCGAAGGGTTGTGGTGGCCTTTGTTGCTAGTGCTTTTTCAGGTCATCTAGTTTTGCTTTGCTTAAACTAATGTATACTATTATTCTGAATGCCATTATTTAACGGTTTGGAGGGCAATAGTTTTGTCAATGCTTCATATTCAGTGATGAAATTACAAGGCAAGCATTACGGCCGGCTATAATCAAAATATTCTCGATCCCTTCATTTTGAAGTTATCTGATGAATTTATCATTTATTCCATTCTGGGGATAGCAGTCAAAGCATGCCAAGAGCTGTATTTTAAACTCCATTCTGACAGCTTTATTCTTGGTTCTATTAGCTCCACTTGTTTGATATTTGACACATATTCTACATCTTTGCACTTTTCCTACATTGGCCTTCCTCCAATTAAGATGCCAATGCCAACCTATTCAGTTACTTGTCAACGTATATTGGTGCCATAAACGTTCATTTAGTCGTGCATGCATAAATGTTCATTTAGAAGACTCTTGGTGGCTGTATCCAATGCCTGGATTGGTGCCTGTCCGCTTCAGGTTTTTGGGGGTTGACGGTATCATCTTTTGTGTAGCTGAAATTTACCAACAGGTCTCGTCACAAAAGAAGAAAAGGAAATACTTTGGCATGGTATTGTTATTTACGTTGGGGGTCCCTGTCTCTACACATTATCCAATGTCAAACTTGAAGGTGCTTGGAGATTTGTTTAAGCACTGATGATGGACCTTATTGTCGGGCACCGCCAACAGTGTGAACCTACCGCTTGACAACCTTATTTACTGTTACTGTTGGATTGCTATGAATCTAGTTGAGAGTGTAGAATTATAGTATGCTGACTCTTCATTGGTGTATGTGCTAGGTCTTGTCTTCTGGCTGATTGCCAATCCTTTCCATCCCACCTAATCTTTTAGGATGGCAGCCGTTAGTGTGTCCTACAGTGCGCCCAGGGAGGAAGCAGGTATGATGAGATAGTCTTGGGCCTATCTGATGCATGAAAAAGCATGTATAACCGTCGTTTTCTATGACCAAAAACCTCACATTTTCATTTTTGTAATGTGATGTAACCTTTGGCTCTTGCACTTCTCTTATTTCTCGTCTTGTCTTCTAGGCGGTGTTAAGTTTTGGAAGAAGTTTCATTCCGATTTCGATTCATTCCGGAATGAAAATAATTCAATCTATCTAAAATTCAATAGATCTAAGGATTCAAATTTTTATTCTGATTTCGATCACGATTACGAACCAAACTCTTCGAGGGATTTGGCCATTTTGATTCCATTGCATTTTGATTTTCATTCCGATTTCGATTTTGGTCGTGAAGCAGCATATATCCATATGAACCATTTTCATACTAATTTTCATACTAATTTTGGTCGTGAAGCAGCATATATCCCTTGTACAACGTGAATGGCTTGAGGTCGGTTTAGCAAGAATTGAGCCAGAGGCCTTTCCGGTTGTATCAAGGATGACAGGGGGTTGGCTGGGAATTAGGTAGATTATTTAAGACAAAGCCTATAGTCACGCATATTCGCTCCATTGTTTTATCCGCGCGTGATGGCCAATTGGCCATGGCTTGAAACTGTTATGCATCAATTTTATAGCTTAATCGAATAATGGACTATTGCTTAAGTAAAAAAAAAAAAAAAATGGTTAAAGGAATAAAAGAAAATAGAAAGCCGTGCTCATATTATTGCAGTGTTGTAGAAATTCTTCCAGTCATTACGAACATGTAATGGATTGGGTGGTCCATGGCGGCAGTTTAAGAATGATAAGCATATAATTGGTAAAAAAAATATTGATCGCATTTAAATTAAATTTTAGAGAGTTATGCAGACATGATAAGTACATGAAGCACTTTCTAAGTAGTCCGTAGTTTTATTTTGGATAACAACTTTTACGAAGAAGATCAATCTTGTGACGAGGCCCTAACAACCTTTTAACGATCAATCTGCAAACTTGCCGGTAAAAATGTTGGCCGAACCTACCGCGCGTGGTGAGTAGAGATGGAATTGACACGTGTCAGGATGCTACATGGTCAGTATCGTGTTTGTTGGCTTTCACAGAACAGCTGATCGTCTGTTCTAAGTCTCAACCGGAGAAACTTCAAGGCTTCCAGATGGTCTCCTTCGGTTAAAAAACCCGCTGTTTTGTTCAACGGTTGGGTTGGTTTTACCGGTTGCTCTCCAAAAAAAAAATAAAAAAAAAATTCTTTCCTTTCTCCTCCCTTCTTCTTACTACTGTACGTACGCCTCCTCAGCCCCATTTTTCCCTTTCATTTTTCCCTTTCATCCCCCTTCGGCTGGATATGGTCTTATGACCGTTATAATAGCTGTTGTAACGGTTTCAACCACCCATATTATATTGTTAAAGTAAATAATATGAAAAATTAACAGACCAGCAACTATTATATTTACTTAGTACCCTCTTCTAATGAAATAATATTTATTTTAAATTTCAAAAATTGTCACTTTAAAATTCCTTCTAAAATTGATTATAGAGTCCAAAAACTATTATTTTATCACTATTTTAATGTTAAAAATTGATAAAATTAATAACCATGATGATCGATAGAATAATTAATAATTATTATATTAAAAAATTATTATAATATTATTATGTGTTATCTAAATCTATATACATGATAATGGCTCATAGAGTAATTCTAGAAAGTATCTCTTTTATTATAAATATTGAAAATATATATTTATTAAATATTATTATTTTTATGAAGAAGTTACTGCATATTCATTTTTTTATTGAATAAGTTATTTTCCATTGGTTTTTTTTAAATTTGTATTATAATTGCCCATTATTTTTTTTGGTCTTGAAAGAAGTTATAAAACTTTGTTACTGACTTTTGAGAAGAAAAACAAAAATCGTCGTAATGACATAATTATAATATGATAACTCTAGGTAATGTTTACTGTTGTTATGATTATTGTAACAGCTAATAACGGTTTTGAACATAAATGCTTGACGCCGTTAAGAAACTCCCGATCGATGCGGAAGTAGATGGGATGCCGCATGGTGATTTCTATGCGGACAATCCGTATGTGAAACTTTGACCCCAAATTTTCCACACTCTTTCTTCTTTCTCGGTTGTCTCCCCAATCATCAATAATTTAATATTACCCACAACAAGAACCTTCTAGAACGTTTAAAAGTCCCCACGACCCTCCATCCCTCTCCGAACCGATCTCGCTCAACCCGGCTGTCCTTCGGTCTCGAGATCTGTTAGAATTTTCTCGATCGGTGGCGTTGGAGGATTCGCCGGCGGGGATGGCACCACCGATGGCCCCGGTGGGGGATCAGGCCGGCGAACCGCCGCCGGCGGCGGCGGCGGCGGCGGCGGAGGGTAGCCAGCGGTCGCTCCCCACGCCGTTCCTCACCAAGACCTACCAGCTCGTCGACGACCCCGCCTTCGATGACATCATCTCCTGGAACGACGACGGATCCACCTTCATCGTCTGGCACCCCGCCGACTTCGCCCGCGACCTCCTCCCTAAATATTTCAAGCACAACAACTTCTCCAGCTTCGTCCGCCAGCTCAACACCTATGTCGGTCCTCGATCTCCATCCGTCTCCAATCTCGGCTCCAGTTCTTGTTTTTCTGATTTGATTTTCTTGGATTTTTGATAGGGATTTCGTAAGATCGTGCCGGATCGGTGGGAGTTCGCCAACGACTGCTTCCGGCGGGGCGAGAAGCAGCTTCTTCGTGATATCCACCGCCGCAAGGTCATCCCCCCGGCGGCACCGGCGTCGGCGCCGGTGCCGGTCGCAACGCCTATCCCTGTGACCGTGCCGGCTAACCGTGTCGGTTCGCCGACGAACTCGGGGGAAGAGCAGGTATTATCATCCAACTCCTCCCCCGGGGCGCCGCCGCTGTTCGGCAGCGCGGCAGAGCTTAGGGACGAGAACGAGAGATTAAGGAAGGAGAACTCGCGGCTCTCCCGCGAGCTCTCGCAGATGAAGAACCTCTGCGATAATATTCTCCTCCTCATATCGAAGTATGCCTCCAGCCAGCAGCGGGGGGGCGGGGAAGGAGGAGAGGGCGACGCGGCGACGGCGGCGGTCGTAGAGGTGGCGCCTCCGGTTCTGGAGCTGATGCCGGCGGCGGGGCCGGTAGCGGAGGAAGGGGAGGAGGGGCGGTTGAAGGCAGGGGAGGTGACAACCTCGACGTCGCCGGCGGGGCCGTGCGCGAGGCTGTTCGGGGTGTCGATCGGGGTGAAGCGGGTCCGTGGGGAGGACGACGGCGAGAATCCGCCGCAGAGGGTGTCGGTGCCTGAGGTGAAACTGGAGCCGTTGGATCCGGGATTGGATCTGGATCGCCAGTCGTGGATCCTCCGCTGTCCCCGGCCGGGTCAGAGGGCGTGTAAAGGATCGGATCTTGTTGCCGGAGAACGAGAGAGCTCACGTGCGCTAGCGGAAGTGTCACGTGACCAACCACTAGTAGATCAGAAGGATAGAAACTAGAAATTATTAGAATTAGATTTTTTTCTCTCTTTTTTGATGTAATATAAAGTACATTAATTTATTTAATTTTTCTTGCTGGAAGTGCACTTCCGTTAAGAAGTGGAAAAGAACGCGGTAAGTGGTTTCCTTCTAGAGTTCGGTACTGTCAGGTCTAAATGTGACGGAAAAAGTCTTGTGTTCGTTCTCCTCTTCCTAATTTAATATTTGAGGTTGTTTTGGTTGAACTAATTGTGCTGTGGATCTAACGAGTAGTTGTTTGGGGGGGTTGGGGGGAACTAGATTTAAGTGCATATGGGCACGGCCAGCCTTCTGCGAATACTTTTCTGAGTTAAAAAATAATGGGGCACGCCGCACGTGGGAGGCTTCTAAGTTACCAGTGGTCTCTTTTTAATGACATCGGCTGATGGATTCCCTCGTGCTGCATGTGGTGCACTGACAAGTCTTTAATGTTCTTCACTCCCAGTCTTCGATCTCTTTGGAAAGAAGGGCAAGAAAACTTATTTGTAAAGTAGTAGGCCTAGCCTAAAACTTGGATCGCTATGGGTTAGGTTGTGTCCGACGCTGGATTATATAAAAGTTTTGTTAATAATCCATTCTATTTATTAAACAGATCCAAAATTTGGATCCAAAGTTGAGTAGTTTATTAATCATCTAACCTTACCCAATCTATAGCATATTGAATGAAGCAAAGTGGATTATCAAATTTATCTCGGTGCATGCCAAAGGTATGCTCATCCTGTATGTGATCTCGTCCCCAAAGTATGGTAGCCCACTTCTCTCTAAGCGTCACAGGATATAATTTTAATAAAAGCGAGAGAACTTGCTTTCACATTTCCAACGTAGAGCTAAAAAAAAAAAATGGAGGTATTTTAAAGTTTTTGAAATAACTATAGGAAGGATATAAGTTTCTATTTAAAAATCTTTTCAAATTAAAATTTTGGACAAATTTATTACATAATAAAAGTAAACAAATCTGATCATCTTTCTTCCGTCGGGGACCTCTGTGAGAGAGGCACTTCTCATCAACTAATGGTGGTTTTCAAATGGAGGGTGGCGGCCTTGCTGTATATTGGATATTAAAGATCTAAAATGTTCTTTTGGCTGCAAGTGTTGGAAGCTTTTTGGAAAGAGCTGCCGAAATCTATGCATTTCCTCAATCTAAAAGCCATGACATGCTGCTGACAAGGGACATTTTCTTTGATCAGCAGCAGGTTCAAGTTGGTGGCCAGGATGAGATAGTATTCTGGTGTGGTAGGTGGGTGAGGGGACGCATCTTTGGCATCCAGTTAATTATTGCTAGTTTTGCACCAGGCTGAATGGTTGAAAGCTCTTCGTCACCCAACCTCCCACAAAGATTTCCATTGCTGATGCATGCAATATGTGCAGTATCTGGAGAGATGCCCAGGCAATAGAACAAGTAGAAGGTCTCATTCAAGTTGGAAAAATCTCGAGGATGGCCAAGGCTGCACCAGGTACTAAGGTCCCACTAAATTTAAAGATCTTCGATGTACTTGCTTAAGAAACTAGCTCCAAGATAAGGATAATCTGATGAATGGGAGCATTTTAGTCTCCAAATAGTGCAACTTATTAGTCTAATCCATTTATTGGTAGGTCGGGCATGGGCTAAAAAATTTCTAACTTGACTCCCAGTCAGGTCGGGTTAGGGTCCTGAACGCAGCCTCGGAGCCCAAGCCTTATAGATGTACTGGGAAGTTCGAGCGCATCCCATGCATATGTTAACGTGTTAACAAATTTGAGAATATAATTGAATATCTATTATCTATTATATATATATATATATAATAATATTTTATGAAGAAGTATTGTAGTATTATCATCTCAGCATCTCAGATAATTTTAGTTGTACAACGTAAATTATTATTTTATTATTTATAATAATTTAAATATTATTTTTAAATAATAATAAAAAAATATTTTAAAAAATTTTAAAAAATAATATTTTAAAAATAAAAATAGGAAAGGATAAGAGACCAAAAAATATTTTTAAAAATTATTATTTTTAAAAAATAAAATATTATAAAAAATAGTAATAATATTTTTTAAGAATAATAATTTATTATTATTTTAAAAAGATTACATATCTTTTTTTAATTTTAAAAATAATAATATATTAATTTATTTTTTAAAAATAATATTTTTATTATTTTTAAAAATAATATGTTTCGAGATCTGAATCAATCCATCAGATCAGATCCGATCAAATTGAATAAATTATCTACAAATAGAGCATGGTACTCCGTCAATTTGAAAGTCAAATTTCTGTATTTAATGACCTTCGAAAGTTTGAAGAAAGTACGAAAAAAAGTGAGGAGGCGGAAGTGCGATCGGGATCGGTATTTGCCGAAAGAGAAGGAGAGCCATGGTAGGCGATATTTCGTGGACGAAGATATGAGAATAAAAAAAAAATAATAATAAAAAATATTATTTATAAAAAAGAGAAAAGAAAAGAGAGAAAAAATTTCTCTCTCTTCTTTCAGTGATGGTGCCGGAGGCGACGGTATCGACAGGAGTGCTATGAAGTACGATTAAGACTAACATTTGTCGAGAGAGAAAGAAAGAAGTGTGAGATGACAGGGGGTAGGACGGCATCGGCAGGCATAGAAAAGATATGAAAAAAAGAGAAGGACGGAGGTGCGATCGAAATCGGTATTTGGCGAGAGAGAAGCAGAGTTGTGGTGGGGCAATAGGAGGATGCAGCGGTACCGATGGGTACATAGAAGGTATGAAAATAGAAAGAAAAAAATATAAAATAAAATATTATTTTATAAAATAATAAAAATATATAATAAATAAATAAATAAAATATTTTAAAAAATAAAAAATATTTATAATAAATATTTATTATTAAAATTTTTAATAATTATAAACTATAATTATCTATCCCGTGCAACGTGCAGATCTTCAACTAGTTTAAATTTTAATTCAATTCTAATAATCTATTTTTGTGTAATTGTTTTTATACTCATTTTAAAAAAAACTTGTTAATAAACTTCGTTTTCTTCTTCTTTCATTCTTTGGCTCCAACAATTTTGCTTAAAATTTTTTTTAATTAAATGCAAGAAAGTATAATTAATCAATTACGAAAATAGTGGAATAATCAATCAGCTGAACCTGCTATCTGTCCATATCAGAAAAGAGAGCAGTAGATTTTCAAAAATTCATACGCTAAAATAGTGTGCAATCCTTGCATGGAACATAGAGGGGAAAAAAATTATGCCCAAGTAATCAATAAAAATCAAATCTTCAACTGGAAGGAAGATTGACAACATACCTTTCGGAAGTGCGTGAGCAATAAATTTAGGATCCTTCTTGACAGTAACACTTCTTTTGCCCTTGGTGACTTGAGGGAATCTGATGATGATATTAAGGATGACCTACTTGAGCAAAATGTGGATAGGTCTATGATATAGAAAATGAGATAAGGATGTGGTCTAAACAATCTAGAAATAGAATTAAAGAGAACATTCTTAGAGTGAATCGGTCAATAAAGAATCCCCAAAAGAGCTGCCATCCATGGGTACATGAAAGTGACGAAGATGCTTCGACTGCTGAAACATGCCAGAGGTTGAAAGAAAAGATAGCTAGTTGTGGTTTCTGACCAACATTAGTTCCTAGAAAGTTTGTCATTAGACTTTTATATCTAATGCGCAAAAGATAAATTTTTTCCTTAATCATGGAGGCCATTATAGAAAACCTTTTTAGACTAACTATTTATTTGTTCATGTTTCTTTATGTAAGATCTTGTGGTTCAGGCATGCCTTCGGTGCTGGACCAAAGTGTGAACAACTGTTGAATAATGTTTGTGAGCCCTCTAGCAAATATATAGTTAAGATGAGCAACAAGCCAATCATCATCTTGCCTGAAACCAGTTGAAGATTGTTGATGGCAAGGTTTCAGGCAAATATAGAGAGGATCAACAAATTTGATGGTCAGGTTTTTTCCAAGATTTAGACGAGATTGGAGAAAGCAAAGATCAAAGCAGTGGAATGTCATTGGCGGGCGGGCGGGGGAGGGAGTAGAATTGAGGTTGATCATAAGAATGTAAGATTTGTGGTGGACTTAGAAGAAAACACACATCCATGCAAAAGATGGGATCTGTCTCGTATCCCATGTTATCATGTGGCAACAATACTATTCATGAGAAAAGATTTTTTGTGTCATCGATATTTTAAGGAAACTTGTATGAAGGCTTATGAGCATGTCATTTGGCCAATCCCGAGCATGCAATAATAGATCCACACTCCATTTGTACCTATTGCTCCCCACCTTTAAGGAGACCACCTAGTATACCTTAAAAAGGCAACAAGAAAAGTTGAAGTTGAGCCTAGGAACCCAAGTATAATAGGGAAATTCTTTGTCCATATGCATCGTGTGTAGTATAGAAAAACTATACCACCCCATCTGATTAGGCCATATAGCCACCACTTTTCAACACATATTTAATGTCTGTAGTTCCATTTTTTCGTTTAAAATTTTGAATGATAAAAATTTTCTCTCTTCCGAAAAACTTACGACATCTTATGTCTATTATATAATAAAATTATGACTTCCTGTATAGTATGTCATAATTTTCTTCTGAAAGTCATAAACAAGAAATGATATTTTCATCATGAAAAATTTTCAACATGAATTTAATGCCTTTGATTTTTTATTTAAAATTTTAAATGATGAAAATATGCCACTACTTATGAAAAATTATGACATTCTGCAGTCAAATTATGACTTTTTGTACAAGACGTCGTCGTAGGATGCCATAAAAAATAAAGGAGCATTTTTGTTATTTAAAAATTTCTTAAATTTTTAATGATAAAAATATCCTTCTTTTTTTATGACTTCTGAAAGAAAATTATGAATTCTGTATAGGAAATCATAACTTGACTGCGGGATGTTATACTATGGCATAGGATGTCATAATTTTTTTAGAAAAGAAGGAATATTTTTATTATTTAAAATTTTTAGAAAAATAAAATTGTAGGCATTAAATGCGTATTAGAAAGTGGTGGCTACGTGGTCCAATCATATGGAGCGGTATAATATTTTTTTACACTATAAGTGGTGTACAAAAAATTTCTCAGTATAATAAGGAGAATAAGTGCTTCTCTTTGATGTTCTAATTGCTTGGAGTGGGATCACAATTCAAGGATATGCAAAGGACTAAGAAAGTTAGGGAGACAAAGTAGCCATCAGGAGGGGACAAGATAGCCGGAATCAAGATGGCAGCTAGTGTCAAGGTGGCACGCAGAAAAAGGATGGATCAAGGAGCAATGCTTCTCAGGTGATGCTATATATATTCAATTCTGATTTTTTCTTCTAAAAGATATAGTTATGTTTATTTATATTTAACCCAGTTGTCATAGCTCATTCAATTAATATGTCTTGGTGATTGCAGGCTAAACCAAGCCGGAGGCATACCCATGGCACCGAGAACATTGGAAGAGTGCCTCCATACATGCATGATGCTTAGACCCACTCTCAAGAAGATGTAAACCAAGTATCTAACTCAGTCCCTTGTGGCAAGACGACAACATGGCTAATTAGTAGCTTTTGTGCATGAATATGCACAGTAACTTAAAACTTTTTATGGATGTGAATGAGTGTGAATGACAAGTAATACATGGTCATTATTTAGATTGAAATTGGTTGGCATTGGTTGATACCCTTGGTTGATAATTTGGTTCATGCTTTTGTTGACGCTTTTGAATTTCACATGTCATAATTCATATTTTTCTTGAAATTGCTATGTAGATCAAATTCTAGCTTTTGTATAGCTTGAAAGTGCATTGTATTGCAATTAGGCATGGCAATCGGGTCAGATCGGATATAAACAGGTTGGATTAGATATAGATCGAGTCAAAGAACTTTGGACCCGGATTCGACCTGTTTATTAAATAAGCAAGACTTTAAAATCTGAACCCGACCTAACTTGTTTACAACCTGACTATAATCCAGTTAAAAAAATAATAGAATCCAACCCGTTTAAAAGAAATAAAAACCTACTCCATGGTCTTCGCTCGACAGCACTCACTGCATCTCTATCTGACCGCCTTTTTGCCCTTGCTACGCTCTTGTTGCCTCCGGCTCTGCCCAATTAGAGCTCTCTTGGCCACCTCCAGCTTCAACACTCTATCCCGAACTCCGCCACAATCCCCTCACCGAGCTCCTGGCTGCCACCATAGAGGCATAGTGTACCATGACGGTGCTATCCACTAGACACCGCTGCATAGTAGCGGGATCCATGACTTCTACCGGTGCCGTTGGAGCAGGAGTAGGGATACACCGATCGTTGGAGTAGGAAAAAGGAAAGCAGACAACATGCACTATGGTAGAGTGAGTAGAGAGGGGAAGGCTATTATCGCCGAGAAGGGAGTGGAGGGATCGAATACTACTATAGAAAGGAGCTACAGCAGTGCATACTATGACAGTGATTTTGAAAACCACTGTAATAGGACCTACGACGGTGATTATAAAGAACCGCTGCTATAGGTCTACCTATAGTAGTGGTTACACAGAACTGCTGCCATAGGTCAAATCTATAGTAATGATTTAGGATAACCGCTGCAATAGATACGACATATGATAGCAGTTGATTAAACCGACGCAATAGGTTAGACCTATAGCAGCGGTTTAGTATAACCACTACCGTAGGCCTAATATATTACAGCGATTGGATATAATCACTGCTATAGCTTATTTTTATATTTTTGCTCTAAATATTATATAATTTTAAAATTTAATGCTCATCTTCATCATTTATTATCTAAATAATTACTATTAGTGTATCATCATAAAAGTCTGTCTCGATCCGATAGCTCTAGCTTCATCGATTAGTAAAATTTGATTTCGATGACCATGAATGATGGTGTGATGATCTCAAAGATGAAAATCATCGATGATTCCAAAAATCTGTAATAATGATCTCGATGATGTTTATAGCATACTATCAAAGTTTTATTTCAATCGGATATTATTATCATGGTCAATTTAGTATGAGATGATTTTGGCCGTTAAATAAGAAATGAGTGATCAAAAGGCTAAACTGCATTAGATTACGAAATAATTTTTTAGTTAAATGATCTTTGCTATAATTTTAATTATTTCATATGATGATTATCATAAAATTCAAATCATTTCTATATAAACTATTCATGTTAAGCAGATCTTGCAAAAGCACAAGCATAATTACTAAAGGAGTTTAAGAACTGGTATCGAGCGACGTATAGTTTTGGATCGTCCTTAGACTCACGATTTAAATTTTATGATCACCATCATAAAAATGATTAAAGTAGTAGCCAAGATCATTTATCTAAAAAATTATCTCATAATCAGACGTCATCTGGTTCTTTGATCACTTATTTCTCATTTAACGATCGAAATCATCCCACTAAATTGACCATGATAACGATATTCGATTGAAGTAAAATTTTAATAGTATGCTACAAACGTCATTGAGATTATTATTGTAGGTTTTTGAATCCATCAGTAGTCTCCATCTATCAGATCATCGCGCCATCATTCGTAATCGTTGAAATCAAATTTTATCGATCGATGAAGCTAGGACTATCGGATTGAGTTGGCTTTTTGTGATGATACTCTAATAATAATTATTTAAATAATGAATGATGAAGATGAATATTAAATTTTAGAATTATATAAAATTTAAAAAAAATTAATTTCTAACATATGGCAATAATTTTCTAACCGCTACCAGACATATATGGCAGCAGTTTTTTGTAACTACTGCCTTAAATCTATGGCAGCAGTTCAAAAATCATTATCATAGATAGGCTTTTTTCTAAATCCCACCTTCATTTTATTTTCCTCTCCGATCTCTCTCTCCCCCCATCTCCGTCGTCAGTGAGACCCCCCTCCATTTCCTTCTCCGACTGGCGCTGCATCCTCCCCCGCCTCCCCCTTCTTCCCTGGTAGGCCTAGTCGCTAGCTCAATCCACCTCCTCTCTTCCCTCGGCCCGACCCCCTCCTCCTCCTTCTTCCCTGGCCGGCCCAGCCACTGGCTCCACCACCTCCTCTCTTCCCTCGGCTCGACCCCCCTCCCTGAAGGAAATGCACGGGATTTCTAACTTTGATTTTGAAAACTTTTTCCAAAGATTGCATAATGAAAATGATTATTAATCATATTAATAATAAAAGCTACAGATCTAATCAAAAAATTCTATATTATATAGAATCTAATGTACATATATATATGCATGCATATCTAAAAAATAAAATATCAAGTGTAGTAAAATTATTTTACTACTACATATTCAGACCACGTTATCTTTTCATAGATAGATGATCTCCATAATTTGATCTCCTCAGTATAGATCTAATCATTGCAATGTAGCTACACATGCGTCTGGCCTCTATAGATGATCCACATGAGGCTCTAATCTCGATCAGTTCCTTCCAAGTGCTAGCTCGCTGCAGAAACCTTTGATGGCTGATATCTGATCGAACTCTTTCGATCTTTTTCACTAGCTTTTCGAATGCTCTGATTTGTCGATGTAGATAAGAAATACAGAAGATTCTCCTTCCAGATCTATGAACTCACGACCCTTGTTGCTCACAATCTAGAACCCAAACCCTAAATGAATTCTAGCGGATGCACTCATCCAAGAACCTTGCGCCTAGAATTCCTCATGCAAATAAGAGACTTTCTCTTTTTTTCTCACATGTTCTCTCTCTTTTTTGAGTTCTAATCTATAAGCCCATAAAATCAGGTATTTTATAGATGCGCATAAATAAGATAGGCATGAGGGAGAGGTCTAGATTAAGTGGTTATCCAGCATGAGGGAGAGGTCTAGATTAAGTGGTTATCCATTCAAACTCAAATCCTATTTGAATTGAAGTTATAACCGGATCAAACCTATCCATTTGAAACATGAGAAGGGAGGGCATGGGCCCCCTTATGCATGAAATTCTTCATGAAAATTCTCAATTCTCATGGAGAATAGATGGCACAATATTTGGATGATGTGGCGCATGGGAAGACTAGTCAAACTAGTCTCTTATTTGACATCCAATTGAACCAATCCAATCTAAATTGGTTAGGCCCAATTAGATCAAAATAAATCCAACTTATTTAGGCTTAATTAGGCTCAGTTAAATTCTAATCAAATCAAGAATTAATCAAGCCAAACCTCTGATCAAATTAGATATCAGACCTTCTTGATGATTAGATTATCTCATAACCTGATCGGGTCAAGTTCAAATGAATTCAATTCAATTGGTTTTGATCAAAAATAACCATTCAATCAAATTGAGTTAATTAGCGATCAAATCACTAATTAATCTTTCATTGATCAGCCATTAGATCGAGTAGGAACCTCTAGTATGTGTAACCCTGTAGGTTCGAACCTAAGTCGGTAGCACAGGAATAAATTTCTTACACTAATCGAAGTGACCATCTAATAATGGTACCCGACATTTGAATAGGCCGAATGGTGCAGTTGCAACATTTAGAACCTACATGAATATGGTTACTGCATAATTCATCCCTTTGATCTTTATGCATAGGATGACTTTAGGATTTGACTATCAACCCTAGAAGATACATCCAAATCGTGTCTCAAAGTAATTAGTCCTATGACCCCTCACTAGGACTACCTTGGCCAAGACTTTGCTAAATTGAAATCTTATTGAGCACAACCCTCGAGTCCAGGAGTGGTCAATCTCATCTTGACTCACGCACCAACTTCTCAAGTACTTGACTGTACCTAAAAATCTTCTATCACTGAATTACAAATTCAGGTAGTCCGGCACCAAAGCATAGTGAGTTGCTTGAAAGTTACCATGGTGATCTCAGGTCGGAAGGATACTTATGCCCATATTCTATCAGAGTAATTCTTGACGATAGAAAAGCTTTAGAGTCGGTCACATTCAGTATAGATATACCCCTACATCTCTCCTGCATGCCATACCAGTGTCTCCACACTTCTTAGTTAAGAGAACAACCAATATATATGGCACACAATGATTTATACTCGATAAACGTTATTATTCTTGGTAATAATGTATCATTGATTGCAAACTATTTTAAGGACTAAATGATAAATCCTTCTTTGTCGATTCTAAATAATCCTAAGAACTTCATCTCATCAGATAGGAGTTCATTAGAAGATGAAAGATTTATGATGAAAAAGTTAGAATAATTTATATTTAATTAATAATTTATATATAATTACATAAATTAGCTCAATCATTAATAAGCTAATGATTAGCTTTGGGATACTATTTTCAACAATCTTTCACTTGGTCTAAAGCTAATCGATGCAGTATCGTATACCCATCTTCGACTTGAAGTCATCGAACTTCTTCACTGCAATGGCTTTAGTGAATGGATCGGTCAGATTCTCCTTTTCATCGATCTTTTGAAGATCAACATCACCTCGATCCACGATCTTTTGGACAAGATGGAAGCAACACCGAATGTGCTTCATCTGCTGGTGTGCTTTGGATTTCTTCACCTGAGTAATGGCTCTAGAGCTATCGTAGAAGAGCAGAACTGGACCATCGAGGAAGGGTGCTACTCCAAGCTCGGTGATGAATTTCTTTGGCCACACACTTCTTTGGCAACATCTAATATAGCAACATCCTCTACCTTGCATATTGAATCAGCCATGATGTGCTGCTTGAAATTTTTCCAGCAGACAGCATCACCATTGAGGATAAACACATACCCCAACACGCTTTTGCCTTCATTATGATCAGACTGAAAACTGGAGTCTATAAACTCTATAAGTTTCAAGTTTGAATCACTATAAACAAGCCACTGGTTCTTAGTATTTCTCAAATACTTCAGGATGGTTTTAACAACCTTCCAATGATTCTCTCCTGAATCAGATTGGTACCTACTCGCTACTCCTAATAAGTATGTCACATCTGATCACATACATGTTATGGTGTATATAATAAAACCCACTATTGAAGCATATAAAATTTTACTCATACGCTCTCTCTCTTGAGGTGTTGTCGGACAATCCCTTTTTGAGAGAAAAATTTCATGGCCTATCGATAGATAGCCCTTCTTGAAATTCTCCATGCTGAACCTCTTTAGCATAGTATCTATGTACGTAGACTGGGACAATCCAAGCAATCTTTTAGATCTATTTTTATAGATCTTCATTCCTAAGATGTAGGAAGCTTCTCCTAGATCCTTCATAGAGAACTGTGACGACAATCAGAATTTTATTCCTCGTAATGCAGAGACATTATTCTCTATTAAGAGAATGTCATCCACATACAGAATGAGGAATACAACTGTTGGACCATTAGCCTACTTATATATGCAGATTTCTTCTTTGTTCTTAATGAAGCCATACATCTTGATCATCCTATCAAAATGTATATTCCAACTTCGAGATTCCTACTTCAGTCCATAAATGGATCTTTGAAGTTTACACATCTTAGACTCATCTATGGATGTAAAACCTTTAGATTGTATCATATATACCTCTTTATCTAGCTCTCCATTTAGAAAAGCTGTTTTCACATCCATCTGCTAGATTTTATAGTCCAGATACATAGCTATCGCAAGCATGATCTAAATGGATTTGAGCATTGCTATAAGAGAAAACATCTCATCATAGTCAATACCATAACATTGACGATATCCCTTGACAATCAGACAGACTTTATAGGTCTCCATTTTTTCATCTATGCCTCTTTTTCTTTTAAAGACCCACTTCTATCCTATAGATTTTATCCCTTCGGATGGGTCAACCAATGTCCATACATCATTGATCTTCATGGACTCCATTTCGGATCTCATGGTCTCAAGTCATTTTTTAGAGTCAGATCTCTGCATTGCATTCATGTAGGTGATCAGATCCTCATTATTCTCATCGAGTTCGATAGGATCTCTATCTCGGATCAAGAAATCATAGTATATGTCTGACCGATGTGGTACTCTACCAAATCATCTTAAGGGTGCAGGTTCAGTAAGCTCTGAGTCTAATTGAATCAAATCCAGTTTAGGTTCAGCTACTTGTGTCGATTCTTCCACCTATCGAACTTTCTCAAGTTCAACTTTAGAGACATTAGTTCCTTCGCCAAGAAATTTCTTTTCTAAAAAGACTGCCTTAAGGCTAACAAATACCTTATATTCATCAGATAGGTAAAAGTAATATCCTTTGGTCTCTTTTGGGTATCCTATAAAGCTATACTTGTCAGACCTAGGTCTGAGCTTGTCCGTTACTAAACATTTGATATAAGTTGGATACCCTCAAATTCTAAGGTGCGAGAGTACTGGTTTACGTCCTGTCCACATCTCATTTGGCATTTTAGAAACAAACTTATTCAAAATCCTATTCAGAATATAACAAGCTGACTCGAGCGCATATCTCCAAAAGAAGATTGATAGATCGACAAATTCCATCATAGATTGAACCATATCTAATAGGATCAGATTCCTCCTTTCAGACACACCATTATGCTGTGGTGTTCCAGGAGAAGTCCATTAGAAGAGAATTCCATTCTTCCCAAGATGTGTCAGAAAATCACTGAAAAGGTACTCACTCCCTCGGTCAGACTGAAGAGTTTTAATACTATTTTCAGTTTGCTTTTAAATAGACATACACATACCTCAATAGATCATCTATGAAAGTTATGAAGTAGAAATATCCACCTCTAGTACTTGTACTCATGGGTCCACATACATCAGTATGTATTAGACCCAGGAGTTCACTGGCATATTCATCCTTTCCAATAAAAGGTAACTTGGTCATCTTTCCAAGAAGATAGGACTCACAAATCGAAAGTGATTCATAATTACTGATCTCAAGAATTTCTTCTTGAGCCAATCTATTTATTCTATTCTTGTTGATGTGACCTAGCCTACAATGCCAAAGATAGACATCTGATACATCATCTACTCTAGGACGTTTATCGAATGTTTGGACTACGTTAACAGGCTGTGATAATAGATAAATTTCATCATTTAATTATCCAACATAAACTATAATACCATTCAAAATGATATCATAAAAATTTACTTTTATTGAAAATTGATAACTATTCTTGGTCAAAAGGCCTACAGAAATTACATTCAATAAAAAACTTAGACAAAAGTGACAACCACTAAGAATAACTCTATGAGAATTGATTACAAGGTCCATGACTCCTAAAGATAGAACTAAAACTTATCTTCCATCTCCAACATTCAAGAATCTCTCACCTTCACCAAATCTCCTACTGACCTAAAAATCCTGCATCGAATTACAAATATGATAAGAACTTTCAGTATCAATACCTAGGCAATAGTATCACAAAATGAGAGGTTGCAAGGTGTTATCATATAATTTTTTTGTCCAGCAACTACTTGCTTCTTCTTTGGCCTATTTGGATCCAGGGTGATAATGTATTGAGGATGGTTCCTCCTCCAATGCCTCTGCTTTTTGCAAAAGAAGCACTCCACCTGGCTCTGGTCGGGCTTGTGCTTCTTGGTCCGACTCTGTGTAAAAGTTCCAGCATGCGGCTACACCTTTTTGCTCTTCTTCTTATTCTTCTTTCCTTTCTTAAAGGGTCAACCAGAAAAAGATCCTCTTACAACATTCACCAATCCTTTTTGGAGCTGATGATCCTTTTTAAAGTTCTGCAGTAATCCCAATAACCCATGGTAGTTCACTGCAAGCTTTGTCATTTTAAAATGAGTAAGAAATGGGAGGAAGAACTTGGGCAATAAATTCAGGATCTTATCTTTTTCGAGCTGCTCATGTAGGAATAAAACCCAGCTTACTCAGGTATTCAATCAACTCGATCATGTATAATACATGATTAATGACTGATGCCTCATCCCTCATAGGAGCATTGAAAATGGCACAACTAGTCTTATGCCTTTCAACGTCGTCAGGCATGCCAAAGGAGTCATTCAATATTTGAAGCATCTCCTCGGGCTGGGCATTCTCAAACCTATGGCTGAACTCATCATTCATCGCTGCCAATATAATGCACTGAATGGTGGTGTAGTCATTGAGCCACTTCTGATAAGTATCTCTCACCGCATCAATATTGTTCGGGGCTGGCTCCTTAGGTGCTAGATCAGTTAATATATATAAGATTCATTCATGCTCTAGGATCTTCAACTTTCGATACTATTTATCAAAGTTGGATCCCATGAGTTTGTCATTATCCAACAATGATCGGAGCGATAGGATAGTGGCCATTTCTGCACAAAAAAAAAATCATAGATCTAATTAATATATGAATTATTTACTCTAAAGATTTAGACTTTAGTCTAAAGATTCTTCCACTATTTTGTTCGAATTGATAGCCTCTACCTTTAATTCAAGGAATTATCCCTAATTCCTTAGTGGGTATTAGAATCCACATAGACTATACACGAGCTCAACTTTTGTTGGTTAATCCGTGTGCACTTGTGGATAGTTTCATAACTAATTGCTTCACCAAATAACTTCTAGTAGTTTTAATTTTGCCCCAAAAATCTAATCAATAGGCATTGACCTCCACATAAAAGATCCAGTTAGGTCCAACCATTAATATACCATATTTGGTGCATTAGACCAACGAATGATCAGGCCTGACTTTGGCCGACCAACCTGACCACCATTAGAAAGATGGAATCAAATTATCATATTATTAATGATAATTTCATTAGTCAATAAGCATTAGGTCTTTGGACCTCCAATGATTATTAAACTAATGGATCTATTATCACTCAACTTAATGGGAGGCTATTGTTAGATATATGTGCCCTAGAAGCCAGAATTAGCTGACACTTGTAATACACTTCTAGAGGCAAAATTATAATTTTGACTATAATCAATAAAATGGATTATTTTCTATCACATATGTGTATTTAGTGTCTGTGATACATCCTTTGAGTTAATGATAATGATAATTCATATTTTCAAGAGTTGAAAATTTAAGACATGAATAATCATTATTAACTCATAAAATGCTCCGGACCATAGGATCATCACGAGGATGGTGATTGATCCGGAAGGTTGGTGTACAATCGCTTCTCTTTAGTAGATGAGTCTTGAGTCTATGGTGTGGAGACACCGAAGCGAGAGTATAGGTACTCGTTAGAGAACGAGGGCACTGAGCGTGACCACCTCGAGTAGTCATTAGGAAGTCTACCTTCTCATCAATGACTGACTCGATGCTGCAGTGGTGTGTCTGGTTCTTTGACCTGAGGTGCATCGATAGTTCACCTTGAGGGTGTTATAGTTTGACTACACCATAACTCGGTCTCCTAGCCATATCGAAATCCTGAGGTGTATGTTGGCTATAGCATGTTCATTGTAGGAACTGGATTGCATCAAGATGGAATCTATCTACCTCGGTGGTAGAGGAGCAGCCCTATGATGATCATGAGAATCAAGTCCAGAAGTCCATGGCCATGGTAGAGTGAAATAATAGAAAGAGTTTCTATTTAGGTTTTCACATCGGACTTGAATCGAATGATTACATCATATGACAGAAACTAGGGTTTGACGAGTTCACCTTAACCCTAATCTGATCGGGGCTCAAGATAGAAGAACTTAATCACACAGGTAGCTGCACCAAGAGGTTCGCACATTCAGCTCTGATGGGTTGCCACCATATACTGCTTAGGTGTCACTGGTGGATTTTGGGAAGCAATTAGAATGATTTAGATGATCGATCATTCTAGCTGTTCGAATCAGAAGAGTTCTGATCCATCGAAAGGAGTTTCGATGATGTCGATGATAGAGATCATGACATATCCCATTACCATATAGAACTGAACCTAACTAGGTCACACAAACAAGGGTTTGAATCTTGGTGATCATCAATTGAACTGATCCAGTTCAATTGATCTAAATGAGATTCAATTAGGTTCAAGAAAATCATGCTAGCACTCGATTGAACCTAACGTTCTTCTTTTACTATCATAAATAGTTATCCTGACTAAGCCAAAGGAGTTTGTGCTCGATCAAAGGCCTTCACTTGGTCTGACTAGAGCTTGTCCAGGTCAGAAAAAGATTGTCTTATTTTGTAAGATAATACCTACCATTTTTGATCACCTGCCATTTCTCGTCCTTTGATTTTGGTCAAAACTTGATCTTTGATCGGTCAAATGTTGACCATTGATACTTTGACTTTTGTCCATGTATCACGCACCTATTGGAGAGCTGGTGGGGGCTTGTCTCCCTACCAGAAACTGGCAAGGAGGAGGGCGCACGCCAAGGGTGGTGTGCGCCCAAGTTTGAGATGCCCAAGAGTCCCTGTTGGATAGGGACTTCATCTCCTTATTGGATTTCGATTAGACTCCTCCTAAGAACCAACTTTGACTGGTCTTAGGCACCATCTAAGGATGAATCTAAGGGAACTCTATTCCCACCAATCAGATTTAGATATGATTTTATAAAGAATTGTGATTGGTTGGGATGAAGAGGAGTTGGATCACGCATAGTCTATAAATAAGACCCTACGTCCCAACTCAAAAAATAATGCAATTGCCCATGCTCCAAAGCTGCCTCTCTCTTCCTCCTCCATGCCAAGTTCATCTTCTCCCTCTCCTCTCCATGCCCAAAGAAGTTTGGGATCTTAGTTGGTGCAATCTAGGCGAGAGAAAGGCGATAGAAAGCTAGAAGGCTGCGCTGCTGCAAAGGACAACTGCTGATCTTCGAAAGCTATTTTGAAGATCCTCCAAATCAGATTCAGATTTAATTTTTGGAGACATGATAGAGAAGAAGAGGATCTCTAGATTTAGTCTGAGTGGATACTGATACAGGCCAGGCACTTGCGTGGCTAGATCCAGAACCTTCCGCTGCTTACAGGATCATCAATGGGTAATAGGATTACCCTACATCAAGGTAAATTAAATCTAATTTAATTTATCTATATTTTATTTTTATTATTAAAATAATAAAAATTAAATCTAAAATATTTTAGATCTGATTCAAATCAAAGAGAAAAATTTTTAAAATATATCTCTTGATCCGATCAGATCTGAATGAACCTGGTCCGAAAAATCAGGATTTTTCTCCAACTAGTATCAGAGCCATGGTTCTAAAGTATTTAGATCTAATTTTAAATTTATTTTAATTAAAAAATAAGTAATTTTAGATATCACATAAGATGTGATCAGATTTAAAATTAGAAAAATTAAAATTAAATAATTTGGATCTAAGATTAGAAAATATGCGTGACTAGTTCTAAAATAGAATAGTTCTATAGAATAGTCTTGCATGTTTACAATTTAATCTGATTAAATCATATTTTAGATCTATTTATTTATTATTTTTTGATATTATAATTATTATAATAACATCTAAAAAATAGCAAATAAAAATTATTTAATTTTAACATCATATGAGATATGATTGATGCATGTCTAGACTAGTTGTAGAATAGTTCTACATAGTTGTCTAGATTAGAGTTTATTTTGATAAGATCAATTTAAATCTAATTTTTTAGATTATTATGAGATAATTTAGATCTAAAAATATGCATGATTTGATACATGAGATGTATGCAAAATATGCCATGATTAGATCTAATTTGTATATGAGATATATGATATAGATCTAAAACTATTTTGTAGTATTACATGTTCCTGATTAAGGCGTTCCTCTTAGCCGTCCGATCATAAGAATGAAGAAGGATTTAAAGGCCCTCTCCTCCCATCCGATGGGGTGTTCTTATGATGTGTAGGGGTGCTGCGCGTTCGTCCTTAATCAAAAATCCAAAACTTACTTTCTGCAAAACCCTAGATCCTGAAACCCTAGGATTTATTATGCATATTTTATTTATGAACCCTACTTAATTAAGAATTAAGATTATAAAATATTAATTAGATCTAAAATTAAAAATTTTAGATCTAAGACATATTCATAATACTGGGTTCGGGCTTGGGTAGCTCAATTAGGTCTAAGCGGTTGATCAAATTGAATCAAGAGTTGGTTAGATGGGATCAACAATGCTTAAATTGACCAGCCTAATAGGATTAAGTCTGGGTCAAGATCGAGTCATGATCAAGCAAGACCTAATTAGGCTCAGAGGTTAGAGTCTGGATTGTAGGCTAACCCAATTGGTTCTGGCTCAATAATTTGGTGTCTAAGGTAAGTTTGGCACATACGACCGATTGATTTTTAATTGGAAGCTACTCGATCCTGAATGCATTCTTGTATGAGTTAATGGCATATCCCTTCCACCGGTCTCACTTACCTAGCCATATCTATTGACATAGTTCTGATCTGAGGTGGTCAATAATCCGAGCTAACCCATGCCACTAGGTTAGTCATAATTGTTATGACTATGACAAGTCTAGTTTAATGAGATCTGAATCAATTCTCCCTAAGAAAAGATTAAGTTTGAGGTCTTTCCACCATTGTAGATGTGCGGGCCCTTCCCAGGGTTGATTGTTCTCGACTGGATACAGTGGCTCAGTTGCACCGAAAAGATGCAACCATGTCTATTAGGCATTGGATGCTATAGGCTGGAGGATGAGTTGGGCTCAATATTTTGGATACGGTGAGAGACTCAAATAAAAATTCAGTCTGTGCAAATGGTGGGTTTGACTTAACTAAGGAGTAGGTCAATATTTCAGATACGGTGATATTCATGAATTAGAGATCAAGTTTGGGTGCACCATGATTAGAAAATCATTGAACAAGAGTTGTTCACTCATTGGCTAATCTATCACCAATAACTGTTAGGTGAGGTGATGAGTCAGTTGGTGAGACCGCACCACCCACTAGAAATCATTAATTGTAGAGATTTTCGTATCTCTACAAAGGGAGTGTAGGGATCTGAGAAAATAGTGGAAGCTAATTTATTTAAAAATAAAATCTCTAAATAAATTGATCAAATCATAATTACAGTATCTAACTAAAATCTTTGACTCTCTATAGGAAAATATCTGCGTCCAACCCATTAGCACGTATCCTAGACACACATAAACTGACCGAACTCAATTATAAAGATTGGCTTAAGAACTATAAAATTATTTTGGGTTCTGAGAAGTTAACCCATGTATTAGATCAGGATCCTCCCACCTTACCAGCTTGTCCATCCGCTGAACAGAGAGCGTCTCTGAAAAAATGAATAGACGAAGATAACAAGGCTAGATATTACATGTTGGGCTCAATGTCTGATGAGCTCCAGCGCCAACATGAAGATATCGAAATTGTTCGCCAAATATTGGCTCACCTGCAAGAGATGTTTGGTGAACAGAGTCGTGCAGCCAAGTATCAAGTCATAAAATGACTTTTTAAGACTAAAATGCATGATGGGCAGTCAGTCCAAGATCACTGTCTGATGATTATCAAAGACTTGAAAGAGCTTGAGAAGCTCAGTGTGAAGTTAGACTTGAATCTCTAGAATGATGTTATTCTGCAATCCTTGACTGATGCATATAGGTAATTCATCATGAATTACCATATGCATAAACTTCAAAATTTCTTGGCCGAATTAATGAACATGCTGGTCACTGCTGAGCTTTCTATGAAAGATTTTAAAGGCTCAGTTCTTGCTATGGAACGGACTTCTTCTAAAAGAAAGTCTTCTGAAAAGAAAAAGAAGTCTGCAAAAAAGTAGAAGGTGGAAGAAGAAAAGAAGAAGAAGGCAGAGCCAAAGAAGAAGGCCGCTGACAAAGAAAAGTATTTTCATTGCAACAGCGACGGCCACTGGAAGCGAAACTGTCCTACTTACCTGGCCACCCTAAAAAATAAGAAGGAAGGTCCTTCTGAAGGTATGCTCGTTATTGAGTCTCATCTTACGGTTTCTTCTGCATCCAGTTGGATGCTTGACTCTGGTTCTAGTGCTCATCTGTGCACTTTCATGCAGGATCTTGAGGATAGCAGGAGGCTGAGGGATGGAGACATGATCCTATGCATCAAAAATGGAGCAAGAGTTGCTGCAGTGATGGTGGAAATATATTCTCTTTGATTACCATCTGGTTTAGACTTAGTTTTGAAAGACTGTTATTATGTGCCTGCAGCTAGCAGAAATTTGATTTCTGTTTCATGCTTAGCACTAAAAGATTATGTGATTACCTTCTTTAAGGACCATTGTAACATTCTTTATGAAAGAAATAAAATTGCAAATGGTTTTCTTATTAATGATCTTTATCAACTACCTGTTGATGAATCTATTCTAACTATCGAGCAAAACGTGAATGCCAAACGACCTAGGGGATAGTCCAAACGACAGGTATCTATGGCACTTGAGATAAGGTCATATAGCAGAAGATAGGATCAACAAATTAGAGAAAAATGGGCTATTGAGTTCGTTGACTTTCGAGTCATATCCAACTTGTGAATCTTGTCTTCAAGGCAAAATGACTAAACTTCCTTTTATAGGACATGGGGAAAGGGCCACAGATCTTCTTGTCCTAGTACATACTGATGTGTGTGGCCCATTTGATGTGTCGGCTAGAGATAATTTTATCTATTTCATTATCTTTATCGATGATCTATCTAGGTATGGGTATGTGTATCTTATGAGACACAAGTCTGAAGCTTTTGAAAAGTTCAAAAAATTCAGAAATGAAGTAGAAAAATAAACTGAGAAATCTATTAAGGTTCTTCGATCAGATCGAGGAGGTGAATACCTTAGCAGGGAATTTCTAGACTATTTCAAAAAAAATGGTATAGTCTCTCAATGGACTCCACCAAGAACACCTCAACTCAATAGGATTTTAGAAAGAAGAAATCAGACTCTATTGGATATGGTCCGATCCATGATGAGCTTTACAGACCTCCCTGATTTTCTTTGGAGACACTTATTGTTAACTTCAATTTATCTACTGAATAGGGTTCCCTCTAAAATCGTTCCTACCACACCGTATGAGATATGGTATGGTAAGAAATCAAGTCTGAGTCATCTCAGGATTTGGGGTTATCCGACTCATGTCAAAAGACAACAAGCGGACAAGTTAGAGTTTAGGTTCTTCAGACCTCGATTCATAGGATATCCTAAAGAGTCATTAGGATACTATTTCTACATTCTAGAAGACCATAATGTGATTGTGACTCGACATGCCATCTTTCTTGAAAATAGTTTATTCAAGATAGCGGTATTAGAAAATAGATTAAGCTTAATGAGAAAGTCTCACAAGTACAATGAGCTAAGAACCAATTGAAATCAAATCAGGTTGAGTCAATAAGAATACTACCTCCTCCACCTCATAGATCGAAAAGTTTTCCATCCCTCTGAAAGATACTTAGGTATTATTTCAGAGAAAGTAGAGAAAATATTCCTCATAGGTAATGGTGCTCATGGTGATGATCCCAAAACCTACAACGAGACGATATCAGATATCGACTCCGAGAAATGGGTAGAGGCAATGTAGTCACAAATTGACTTGATGCACTCAAACCAAGTCTGGATCTTGGTAGATCCACTAGAAGGTATAGTACCTATTGGATGTAAATGGATCTTGAAGAGAAAGATTGGTGCAGATGGGAATGTGGAGACATTCAAGGCTAGACTAGTGTCAAAAGGTTATAGTCAACATGAAGGCATTGACTATCAAAATATCTTTTCCTCAGTGGCTATGTTAAAATCCATCCGCACATTACTTGTCGTTGCAGCCTATTTCGATCATGAAATATGAAAAATGGATGTAAAAACGGTGTTCTTAAATGGATATCTTGAGGAAGATATCTATATGAAACAGTCATTAGGTTTTACATCTAGTGATACTGATCATAAGGTTTGCAAGCTGCAAAGGTCCATATATGACTTAAGCAAGCATCTCAGAGCTGGAAACTCATTCATGATTGACAAAACATCTGGTTTTCATCAAAAATAAAGAGGAACCGTGTATCTTCAAAAAGGTTAGTGGGAGCGCTGTTGTCTTTCTCGTATTGTACGTGGATGACATCCTCCTTATTGAAAATGATATTCCCATGTTGACGATAGTTAAAATATGGTTGTCCAAGAAATCTCCATGAAAGACCTAGGTGAAGCATCCTTTATTCTAGGAATTAAGGTCTATAGGGATAGACCGAATAGGATGCTAGGACTTTCACAGAAGATGTACATAGAAAAGTACTAAGAGGGTTTAGTATAAAAAACTCTAAGAGGGATTAATCTTCAGACATGGTCCATCTTTCTAAGAAGATGTGCCCAACATGCCTGAGGAAAATAGAACGCATGAGCAAGATCCTTATGCTTCTGCAATAGGGAGTCTCATGTATGCCATGCTATGTACAGACCTGATATAGTCCATGCTGTGAGTGTCACAAGCAGATATCAGTCAAATCAGGTGAAGAACACTGGACTTCTATGAAATGTATCCTTAAGTACTTAAGAAACTAAGGATATGATGTTGGTCATTGGTAACGGAGAACTCCAAGTCCAAGGATACACAGACTCGAATTTTATGTCCGATGTAGATGATCGAAAGTCGACATCTAAGAGTCTGTTTGTATGCAATGATGGAGCTGTCAGTTGAAGGAGTTTCAAGCAAACTATGATAGCAGATTCCATCATGGAAGCAGAATATATCGCTGCATCAGAGGCTATGAAGGAAGCATTTTGGTACAAGAAGTTTGCTGCAGAAATTGGAGTAATACCATCAGATGTCATTCCTCTGTACTGCGACAATAATGACACCATAGCCCTTGCTAAAGAGCCGAGGTCTCATCAGAAATTCAAGCATATTGAGCGGCGATACCATCTCATCGATTATCTTGAGAAGGGTTACGTCGAGGTGAAGAGAGTCGACTCTACAGACAATGCGGCAAACCCACTTACAAAGCCATTGGGACAATAAAAGATCGAAGCCCACCTTAAGAAGATGGGACTTAGACTTGTAGCCAATTGGCTTTAGGATAAGTGGAAGATTGTTAGATATATTGCCCTAGAAGCCAGAATTGGCTGATACTTGTAATACACTTCTAGGGGCAAAATTATAATTTTGACTATAATTAATAAAATGGGTTATTTTCTATCGCATATGTGTATTTAGTGTCTGTGATACATCCTTTGAGTTAATGGTAATGATGATTCATATTTTCAAGAGTTGAAAATTTAAGACATTAATAATCATTATTAACTCAAAAAATGCTTTCGACCATAGGATCATCACAAGGATGGTGATTGATCCGAAAGATTGGTGTACAATCACTTCTCTTTAGTAGATGAGTCTTGAGTCTACGATGTGGAGACATCAGAGTGAAAGTACAGATACTCGTTAGAGAACGGGGACACTAAGCGTGACCACCTCGAGTAGTCATAAGAAAGTCTACCTTCTCGTTAATAACTGACTCGATGCTGCAATGGTGTGTCTGGTTTTTTGACCTGAGGTACATCGACAGTTCATCTTGAAGGTGTTATAGTTTGACTACACCATAACTCGATCTTCTAGCCATTCAGAATCCTGAGGTGTATGTTGGCTATAGCATGTTCATTGTAGGAACTGGATTGCATCAAGATGAAATTTATCTACCTCGGTGATAGAGGAGCAGCCCTATGATGATCATAAGAATCAAGTCCAGAAGCCCATAGCCATGGCAGAGTGAAATAATAGAAAGAGTTTCTATTTAGGATTTTACATCGGACTTGAATCGAATGATTACATCATATGACAGAAACTAGAGTTTGATGAGTTCACCTTAACCCTAATCTGATCGGAGCTCAAGATAGAAGAACTTAATCACATAGGTAGCTACACTAGGAGATTCGCATTCAGTTCTAATGGGTTGCTACCATATACTGCTAGGTATCACTGGTGGATTTTGAGAGCAATTAAAATGATTTAGATGATCGATCATTCTAGCTGTTCGAATCAGAAGAGTTCTGATCCATCGAAAGGAGTTTTGATGATATCGATGATAGAGATCATGACATATTCTATTACCATACATAACTGAACCTAACTAGATCACACAAATAAGGGTTTGAATCTGGTGATCATCAATTGAACTGATCTAGTTCAATTGATCTGAATGAGATTCAATTAGGTTCAAGAAAATCATGCTGACTCGATTGAACCTAACGTTCTTCTTTTATATCATAAATAGTTGTCCTGATTGCAGCCAAGGAGTTGTGCTTGATCAGAGGCCTTCACTTGGTCTGATTGAAGCTTGTCCAAGTCAGAAAAAGGTTGTCTTATTTTGTAAGACAATACCTACCATTTTTATCACCTGCCATTCTCATCTTTACTTTGGTCAAAGTTAACCTTTTGACTGGTCAATATTGACCATTGAATACTTTGACTTCTGTTCACGTGTCACGCACCTATTGGAGAGCTGGTGGGGGCTTGTCCTCCTACCAGAAACTAGCAAGGAGGAGGGCGCACGCCGCACCCAGGGGTCCCTGTTGGATAGGGCCTCCATCTCCTTATTGGATTCTGATTAGACTCCTCCTAAGAACCAACTTTGACTGATCTTAGGCACCATCTAAGGATGAATCCAAGGGACTCTATTTCCACCAATCAGATTTAGATCTGATTTCACAAAGGGTTGTGATTGGTTGGAATGAAGAGGAGTTGGATTACGCATAGTCTATAAATAAGACCCTGCACCCAACTCAAAAAATAATGCAATTGCCCATGCCCCAAGGCTGCCTCTCTCTTCCTCCTCCATGCCAAGTTGATCTTCTCCCTCTCCTCTCCATGCCCAAAGAAGTTTGGAATCTCAGTTGGTGCAATCTAGATGAGAGAAAGGCGACAGAAAGCTAGAAGGCTGCACTGCTGCAAAGGACAACTGCTGATCTTCGAAAGCTATTTTGAAGATCCTCCAAATCAAATTCAGATCTAATTTTTGGAGATATGATAGAGAAAAAGAGAATTTTTAGATCCAATCTGAGTAGATATCAATAGAGATCAGACACTTGCATGGCTAGATCCAGAACCTTCCGTTGCTTATAGGATCATCAATGGATAATACGATTATCCTACATCAAGGTAAATTAAATCTAATTTAATTTATCTATATTTTATTTTTATTATTAAAATAATAAAAATTAGATCTAAAATATCTCTGATTTGATTCAGATCAAAGAAATTTTTTTTTAAAATATATCTCTTGATCCGATTAGATCTGAATGAATCTGGTCTAGAAAATCAGGATTTTTCTTCAACTATGACTTAGTTATCATTATAACTTTATCATTTTAAGGACCTAATAATTTTAAAAAATTTTATTAATTAATTTTAAAAAAATTAATCAGCTAATTTGGATCCTCTCATTGACTTCACCAAGTCATGTTAATAAGGACCTAATTAAAGCCGGCATTAGGAGCACCTAAATCAGTCAAACTAATTTACCTAATTGACATGGGTGAGCCCAAATTGCCAAGTGGTCTAATCAAAACCTAATTCACTAGGATGGCCAGATAAGTGAGATCAGTGGAAGAGATATGCCATTAACTCGTTAAAGATTGAATCAGTGCGAGTAGCTCTCAATTAAAAATCACTGGTCTGAGCTGGTAGACTTATCTTAGACACCATCTAATTTATTAGTTTCAATTTTGACCAACCTAGCAATTTTAGGTTCGACCGTGAAGCTATGAATCAAGTCCATTTGATCCTCATTAAAGGCATGGACTTGACCAACTACAACTATTGTAATTTAGTCTAAAGAGTTCTTAACCTAATCAAAATCAATATTTGGTTAGATTTAATCAATTACTCTAATTTAGTCCATTCTTTAACTAACCTTAGGGTCTAACCTAATTAATGGACCTAATTTGACTAACTCGATAATCCATAATTTTATGATCAATGTCTTAGGATTTTTAATTCATAATTCTAGATCCTTATTAATCATGCTTAATTCTCAATTAAGTTTAATGCTGAGAGTTAGGGTTCGGTATTTTAAAAATATCTTTTTTAAATTTTGAAAGGTTATCTACATCCTAGCACTGTTTTACTAAATAGGTTGACTCATTTCAAAAATGGATCGACTTATTTCATAAACAAATACTAGATGTAGATTTGATTTTATAAAACCAGCCAATAGATATTGAGCCAACTTCTCAGTTGGGCTGGCTCGGATTCCATCCAAGCTGGCTTGAACAGAAGTCAAGTCAGCTTGATTTTTGAGACAGCCGGCTTGGGCAAAAAGCTAGAAGCCTAATATTTCCATCGAGCAGGCTTGGATCCTATCCGAGTAGGGCTGAATTAAAGTCGAGCCGACTTGATCCTGATCGAGCCAGCAGGAGCATCAATCCAGAAAGTGTATCATGGTTGGCATGCTTATCGAGCTAGCTCGATTCCTGAGCGAGCCGGCTTGACCGACGAACAGAATCTTCCTAAGATCCTGTTCATGTTTAATCTAAATCTATGTACTCTATATAAAAAATTATGAAACTATTTAGATCTAATCTAAATACTAAATCATGATAAAATTTAGATTAAACATATTCAAACATATCATAAAAATCATTAGATCTAATCTAAAGTTTTTATGATTAATATTATAGATCGCAATGTACAATGACAACCTTTCCACTGTAAGAGATAATACTTACAGTAGGACAACCTACAGTTTGTGCGATCATCATTTTTTATTTTTTAGATTAGATTATTATTTAGATCTAATCTAAAAATAATCTAAAATATGCATATATTATACATCAAAGAACCTGCTGCTCTGATACTAACTGAAGAAAATGCGCAAGATTTCTAGCTTTGATTTTGAAAACTTTTTCCAAAGATTGCATAGCAAAAATAATTATTAATCATATTAATAATAAAAGCTACAGATCTAATCTAAAAATTCTATACTATACAGGATCTAATGTATATATATATGCATGCATATCCGAAAAATAAAATATCAAGTGCAGTAAAACTATTTTACTACTTCTACATGTTTAGAACGTGTTATCTTTTCGCAAGCAGATGATCTTCATTATTTGATCTTCTTGATGTAAATTTGATCACCGTGATGTAGCTACACACGTGTCTGGCCTCTACAGGTGATCCACATGAGGCCCTGATCTCAATCAGTTCCTCCCAAGTGCTAGCTCACTGTAGAAACCTTCGATGGCTGATATCAGATCAAACTCCTTCGATCTTCTTCACCAGCTCTTTGGATGCTCCGATTTTGCCGATGTAGATAAGAAATACAAGAGGTTCTCCTTCCAGATCTATAAACTCACGATCCTCATTGCTCACAATCTAGAATCCAAACCCTAGATAGATTCTAGGATATGCACTCATCCAAGAACCTTGCACTTAGAATTCCTCACGTAGAGAAGAGACTCTCTCTTCTTTTTCTCACATGTTCCTTCTCTTTTCTGAGTTCTAATCTGCACACCCATAAAATCAGGTATTTTATAGATGCGCACAAATAAAAGAAGTATGAGGGAGAGGTCTACATTAAATGGTTATCCATTCAAACTCAAATCCTATGTGAATTGAACTTGTAACCAGATTAAACCTATCCATTTGGGATGTGGAAGGGAGGGCGTGTGCCCTCTTGTGTGTGGAATTCTTCATGAGAATTCTTAATTCTCATAAAGAATAGATGGTGCAATATTTGGATGATGTGGCGCATGAAAAGACTAGTCAAACTAGTCTCTTATTTGACATCCAATTGAACTAATCCAAATTGGTTAGGCCCAATTAGATCAGAATAAACCCAACTTATTTAGGCTTAATTAGGCTTAGTTAAATTCTAACAAAATCAAAAATTAATTAAGTCAAATCTCTGATCAAATCAGAGATCAAATCTCCTTAATGATTAGATCATCTCAAAACCTAATCGAATTAAATTCAAATAAATCCAATTCAATTGGTTTTGATCAAAAATAATCACTCAATCAAATTGAGTTAATTAGCAATCAAATCACTAATTAATCTTCTATTGATCAGCCATTAGATCGAGTAGGAACCTCTAGTGTGTGTGACCCTACAGGTTTGAATCTAAGTCGATAGCATAAGAACCAATTTTCTATACTAATTAAAATGACCATCTAACAATGGTACCCAACGTCTGGATAGGTCGAATGGTGCAGTTGCAACATTCAAAACCTATGTGAATATGATTACCGCATAATTCATTTTTTTGATCTCTATGCATAGGATGACTTTAGGATTTGACTGTCAATCCTAAAAGATACATCCAAATCGTATCTCAAAGTAATTAGTCTTGTGACCCCTCACTAGGATTACCCTAGCCAAGGCTTTGCTAAATTGAAATACTATTAAGCACAGCTCCTGAGTCCAGGAGTGGTCAATCCCATCTTGACTCATGCACCGACTTCTCAAGTACTTGACTGTACCTAAAAATCTTCCATCACTGAATTAAAAATTCAGCTAGTCTGACACCAAAGCATAGTAAGTTGCTTGAAAATCACCGTAGTGATCTTAGATCGGAGGGACACTTACGCCCATATTTTATCACTATCTTTCTTTAACTCACTATCTCTTTCATCTCTTTCTAACTCACTATCTCTCTCATTTCGTAGGTGATTTCTAGCACTGTCGTCTTCCTCTAGTACCGTTGTCGGTGACTCACAGAGCTCTCTATGTGACCCCCTCTCTATAGCCATAGGTATGATTTTTTTAAAAATTTTATAATATTATTTATTTATTATTTATATTATTTATAATAATATATATAATATTTATAATAAATATTATAAATATTTATTATAAAAATTATAATTATCCATCGATCGTAAATCATGCTAGTAGATAAGAGAACTCCTGTCGATTGATTCTCGATCGTGTTGGTGGATTCTAGACTGGGCCGTGCCATGTCGGCGGTCATGGATGGCCCTGGACCGTGCTGTGTTGGTGGCTATGGATAGCCTTGAGCCATGTTGGTAGCCTTGGGCCGTGCCGTGTTGATGGCCATGGATAGCCCTCGGGTCATGCCGGTGGATAAGAAAATCTTCATTGATGAATTCTGGGCCGTATCGATGGTCGTGAGCTGTGCCAGCCACAAAGAGAACTCTCATCCCCATCGGTGGGTGTTGGGCCATGTCAGAGCCTTAGGCCATGACGTGCCAGCAGCCTTGCACCCTAGGATGATAGATTGTTTACTTACTGCTTTTTTACTTATCCTATGACTGTCAGCCTTGAATCATTAAAACATAAATAAATCAACTTATTGCTTTGCTGAATGCTACCTTAGGATGATATCGAGAACCCGCAAAGCTTCTTGATAGTTTTTTGTGTCTTAATACACATATAAATATACAATATAGTAATGCAATATTTACTTCTTGGTTTTAGTACAAGCTAAGAAATGCTATATAGTAATGCAATATTTACTTCTTGATTTTAATCAACATTTTGGTATAAATATTAGAGTCTATTTATTGATGCTCTACTAATATTATTATTCAATATGTTATATTAGTTAATATTCATTAACGTTGCATGTCATAATGGTACCGAAACACCATCTAGCTTTCACCCTCGTCCCTCGGTGGGTTATGCAGAGCTCTATATCTGAGTCATAGTCTGAGCATACTTATCCACGTCTGCATCAATTGCCCAGGACCAGGACGACATCTCTTATCAGCCGTGCCCCCCGCCCGGACATCTACTTCATCGGCATCTGAGCCTTCACCATTAGCCATATCTCCGACACATGCTCCACCCACCGATGCATCTCCACTGGCATCCACGTCACACGATCCCATAGCCAGTGAGTGTATATTTTTATTATATTATTTATTTATTTATTTATATAGTATTTGTATAGTTATATATTTGCATAATATATTTTTATTATAGATACATCATCCAGTAGGATATTTTGCAATCCCACATGCATGCCGCATGTGTGGAACCACCAGGTGATGGTGTACTATGATGCAGAGAGAAGGCCAATAGGAGAGACTGCATGAAAGATGTATTTCTTTTTTGGAGTGCTTGTGAGGTGGTCCGACATTATTTCGATAGTGCCTATAGAATGGTGATTGATGGATGCTACTATCAGGGATCGGATGTGGGAGGAGATATGGATAAGTATATTTTAATTATATTTATGTATTTTATATGTTTACACTATGTTTGATTATAATAATTTTATAACTAACTTTTGATAACTTTGTATAGAGAAGGTATAACTTTTCAAATTATGAGAGGGCTTGAGATGCCCGACTAAAGAAGATTGGAGAGTTGTACCGGGGCTACAAGATCAAGCTCCATAGAGTATGGCTCGAGCACCAATGATACACTTCGAAGGAGCTTATTCCTTGAATATAGGACTGTCCTCTGAGTCAGTGGGAGGAAATGGTTAGATATTGGAGGAGCCAGGAGTTCGAAGTTTAATTTCTAAATTTTAAATTTTTTAATATACTTAAAATTATATTTAAATATATTTTAAATACTTATTATTTATTTGAATATTTGTTAGGCTACCTTCCATCAGAATTGATAGAATCGAGCAGCTTAGGAGTATACGCATACTCTCGACCGTGAGTCTATGGCCAGTCATGTGCATAGAGAGGTAATGAATACTGAATCTTACTAGATAAATTAAATTAATATTTTTTTTTTATATTTCTAATAAACTGATATATTGTTATAACTGATGAGAGATGGCGTGATGCCCAGTCATAGCGAGATCTTTCGATCCAGCCGTATGGACAAGAAGGAAAGGCCGATGAATGCCGCAATTGGAAGAATTTTTGTAAGTAATAAATATATTAGTATGATTAGTATTATAGCATTTCTTATAATATTTTATTTGAATTTATAATTATAGGAACAGTTAGATGCACTCACGAGCGAGGGCCCGGACATCTCTAACCTCCATGACCATCTATCTCAAGTCTTGGGGCCTGAGCACTTTGGGAGGATTCGATGCAGGCCCAAATATACGCCGACGAGCTATTGATCTGAGGTGAGCGTCTCTTCACATGCTTTTGGTGTCGTCAGTTGGAAGCAACTTGAGGAGGCATTGGCGCAGGCAACTCAGGCTATGGCATGGGCAGATCGGGCTATGATGCGGTTGTTCACGCGGAGGAGTGCATATTTCATCTAGAGGGTATCCTGAGTGCTATGGTGACGAGGCTCAGTGCATATTTTGGAGCTGATTTCATGGGCCCTGAGGGCATATTGGCCGATATTTCAGCTCTAGCTCCTACAGCTCCAGCCCCTCTAGCTCCAGCTTCGGCTCTAGCTCCAGCTCCTCCAGCTCGTACTCCATCTTTCGATGACGATGATGATGTAGATTTAAAAAATTTTTGATATATATATTTTTAAAAATATTATAATAAATTTTATTCAGCAATAAAATTTAAGGATTTCATAAATATTTTTATATTTATAATATTTTCTTATATTATTGAATCGCATTTATCAGGTAAAAAATATAAAAATTAAAAAAATTATTATTTTTATTATTCAAAAGCTATAGCAGTAGTTGTAAAACTGCTACCATAGGCATGCCAACCGCTGCCGTAGGTTTTGTGCCAACTACTGCATTAGACCTATGGCAGCGATTTTGTAACCGCTGCTATAATCTATGATAGTGGTTCACAAACCGCTGTCATAGAATGACTTATAGCAGCAATTTTATAATCGCTACTATAGACTCTATAGCATCGATTACAAAACTACTGCTATAGGCTATCTATGGCAGCGATTATAAAACCGCTGCTATAAGTCAATCTATGATAGTGGTTTGGGAACCGTTGCCATAAGTTTTCTATGGCAATGATTTTAATAACTGTTGTAGTAACCACTGCCATAGACCTACGGTAACGGCCGCAGTAGCAGTGGTTAACTAACCGCTGCCATATCTTATGACAGCAATTTTTTAGGCTACAGTAGTGGTTGGACTACGGCAGTAATTTTTTAGACTACGACAACGGTTACCAACTGCTACCGTAGCCCTATTCTATAGTAGTAGAATCTAGAAGAGAGACTTGACAGCAGCGTAGGTGGTGGCATTAGGGAGCACCTTTGGTCAATGCCCCACTGCCTCCTTCGCCTTCAGCAAGTGATAAGCCTAGTTGAACTCGGCCTCAACAGTCTGTGGAACAACAGCGGTGCAGAGAAGAAAGAAAGAAAGGGGAAGAATGTGGAAAATCCAATCCAGGGACCTAGGGTATTGGTGAGATATAAGGGGTAGCGTGGGCATGGCACAATTGGAAATCAGTGAAATACAAGGGGTAGTGTGCCATGCTGTCCATGATGGGATTTGACATGGTTTAATTGCATCTTACGCAATACGTAGTGGAGAAGCCCAATTAGCCCATTACTCCAGCTATTTAGATAGCTCAGCTAATAATATACAAGTCCAACCAAAAAATTATATGGATTAAAAAGTTTAAGCAGGTTAGATATTTGAAATCTGAACCCGTTCCAAAAAAAAATAGATTAAATGGGTTGATCTATTTATGACCTGAACCTATTTAGTCCAAACCCAAACATGTTTATGGCAGGTTGAATACAGGTCGGATTGATGAGTTGGATAATATTTTGCCATTCCTAATGATAATTGATGTGAAAATCAGTGATAGTAAAACTTTTTTTGTGTACCAGGAATATTAAGAGTTGAGAGTTTTGGCCATGATTGAGAGGGTAAAGTCTTGGCCATAATTGAGAGGGTCAATTCTTACCTATAAACCCGAGGGGGGTATAAGTGACACTATTATAAACTTTAACTCAGCTAAACTTAATTGCATAACGTGATTACTAGTACATGAATTCCATAGACTTCTTTGGGTGGTTGAAATACATGACAATCCTAACCCATTACGTAGACCTGTAATCCATGAATACCTTATTCCTTCACAACAATTCTAGCCCATCAGAAGAGTCCCAATCTACCTTCTACTAGAACCATCAATCATGATACCAGCCAAAAGCCAAAAAACCTACAGCGAACAACTCAAGGGCGGCTCAACACATATGGAGGCCTAAAGTTAAATATTAAAATAAGGCTTTTTTAAAAAAATTAAAATTTATATAAATTTTTTATAAAAATTTTATTTTTCTTACTTTTTAAGATGCAAAATTTTTAATTAAATTTTTATAATCAAGTTTTTCTAATATTTCTTTTTCAATTGATAATATAGCCAATTCACTTAATCTTTCTTGAGACATTGTTGACCTTAAGTAAGATTTTATTAATTTTAGTTTTGAAAAACTTCTTTCTTCCAAAGCAACACTTACTGAAATTGTTAACATTATTCTAAAAGCAATATATGCATTTGGAAAAGAGTCAAGTCTTCTTATATGATTGAGTATGTCTATCGGACTGTTATCTTCTACTTGTATAATTTTTTTTAAAACTCTTAGCTTTAAAAATAAATCTAAACCATCAATATCAGAGTAGTTATTATATTTTAAAGAACATTCAAGATTAAGGCAATATTCTTTCAAACTATCATTATCTAGTGACTTTAATTTTTTACCACTAAATAGAAAACCAAAAATATTTTCATATATCTTAAACCGTTCAAATCTATTTTAGAGTGAAAAAATTGCTTAATCTACTATATATAAGAAATAATCAATTCTAAATGATTCTTCAAGAGATTTTGTTATTTAATTGTCAACATTCTCATCAAATTATTTCTTTCTACGAATGATACGTTTATCATGAAATTTAGATTTTATTTTCATTTCAAATGCAATTTCTTTAGAAAAAATCATCGTGGATGCAAATCCATCTTCTTTATATTTTTCAAAAAAAGAAAGAAGACCTTTTAGTTGTTCTATAGCGACATCAATACGCATATCTTTTGATTGTAAACTTTTGCTAACGGAGTTAACAACAAATAATATATCATACCAAATAGTTATGCCTAACAAAAACTCAAAATTTTCAAGCTCATATGTTGCTAAGCAATTAGCTTCGTTTTTGGTTTTAGGATCTTCACTAACATCCCTTATTTGTGGAGCTTGGAATCTTATTGCTTTAATACTTTCAATACGACTTTTCCAACATGTTTGTGATAATGATTTAAGAGTTAGACCAGATATATTATCTTGTAAAATTTTTCATCTTTTAGTAAAAAAAGAAAATAGCAAATATATACATTGTACCACTCTAAAAAATGATATAGCTTTAGTACAAGAATTAGCCATATTATAAAGTACTAAATTTAGATTGTGACAACCACATGGTGTATACAAGGATCTAGGATTTATATCTAAAAGTCTTTTTTGCACTCCTTGTTGTTTGCCCTTCATATTAGATCCATTATCATATCCTTGTCCTCTTAAATTATTAATGTCAAGTCCAATATATTTTATTTCATGCATAATGGCATCAAAAAGATCTTTTCTAGTTGTATCATCTACTTTTAAGAATTCAAAAAAATATTTCATAATTTTAATTGGACTTGAAGAAATATCCACACATCGTAATATAAAAGATATTTTGATGATATATCCATGCATCGCAATATAAAAGACATTTGCTCTTGATGACTTGCATCTGGAGTGCAATCAAGTATTATTGAAAAATATTTTGCTTCTATAATTTTTTTAATAATTTTATTTTTAATTTTACTTGCTAACAATTTATTAATTTATTTTGTATATTATGTCCAAGGTATGATATGAATTTTATTATCTTTAATACGTCGATATCTTGCATCACGGATCAAAATTCTGTAATCATTTCAATTAGACTTAAAAAATTTGCCATTATTTTCTTGATAGATCTTTTATTTTTTCATGAAAAGCCAAATTATTTTTACCAAGAGTTTTTACTACCGCAAGAATTCTTAATAATACTTTTTTTAATATTTTTATCTTTATTATTTGTTCTTGAACACTTTCATCAATTATTTTTATTTTTCAAAACTTCATTTCTAAATCATTCCATAACTCATATTAATAATATGCTCATTACTATTTATGACTCTTAAGCTTAACTTTAAGGTTTCTCCAATCTCTAGTGCGACATTAAGCTAATTTAATTGTACTAGAAGTAGAGTTTAAACAATTGCAACAAAAACAAAATACTTTATCTAAAGTCTTTTGAATAAAACTAGCCATCTTCTTTCATGCTTTTCCCCATTTGCCAACTTTTGAATATAAATATAGTAGAAAAATGTCTTGAGATTCATCTTTACATAAAATCTATATTTATTAACTAAAAATTGGATCTTTTTCTACTAAAAATCTCTCAATTTGTATCAATATTTATCCATTGACTTGGATCATAAATATTTTTAGGAATCCAATCATTTAAATTAACTGGTTGGTTTTCTTCATCATGAGTTTGAGGGTCATTTTGAATCTCTTCGTTAACATCTTCTTGTTCTAGTATTTCATTATCATCTAACTCTAAAAAATTGTTAACTTCTTCATTTAAGGAGCATTCACCAATATTTGCTGATTTATTATTTTTATTACTTATAAAAAATTTATCAAGAGCTTCTTTTTGAGATTGTATTAAACTTTCAATTCTTCTCTTTTTTTGAATCTTTGAATAACCAGATTCATATTTTTGAGTCGACATATTTAAATTTTTATTATAAATTACCAAAAAAAATTAACTATTATAATTATCTTATATTTTTTAAATGGCTAATACAAGATCAACAATCAAAATTTCTAATTCAATGAATCACCTATTAAATAAAATAGAAATAATATAATAATATAATATAAATTCTAAATTAAATAAAAAATTATAGAGATTAGAACAATAGTATCCGATTGTCGAATGCTAATTGCAAATCGGATGAATGATCAACTAATTATTTGTGCTGTTATGTAGGGCAGTAAGAGTGCAGAAATAAGTTAGATTCTACCATAAGAAGAAGAGTAAACAGAGTTAAAAAAGAAGAGTTAAAAAAAAAATTTATAGGATGATAGTATATAGCCATTGTCGTTGGGAACTGGTGAGAGTCCGAATGGCTGTGGCCAGTGGGCAAACGAAAGCATTAACTAGCCTCCCACTTTTCCAACCATCGGACACCACGTGGTTTGAGTCTCAACTCTGCCCGTCTGCGGGAACGCCTGGAACAAAAAGGACCGAAAGGCAGTGCCTCCCTAGCTCCCTCGGGCCCCGACGGCCATGCGGAGATGCAAACCTCAATGGAGAAGAGCCGAAGACTGGGGTCCAGAGACGCCTCTCAAGGCCTCCGGGTTCTGCTAGACCGCTGCCACAAGGACCAGAGCGGGTCCCCATTTTTTCAATTGATGGGGCGTCGGGATGGGTCAGCGGACGGTGGGTTGCTTGTGACGGTCGACGGGCGATGGGCTCAGCGTCGGGTCGGGAACAGAAAAGCTGAAAGCGGAAAGAAAAAGCCTGTGGGTAGTGGCCGGTGGCCCGTGCCGTGTCTCTCCTCACGGCCATGTTGCCCAGCCCTCGCCCGCCTCGAGGGCCGAGGCCTCTCTCCGCAAGCTCTCCAGCGGATCTTCCATCTTCGATCGATCGGCGATGATCTCCGACGGATCTCGTGCCCGTGGATGGTGGACCTAGGCTTTGGTGATTGGTGCCACAATTTGGCTTCCATGGCGCTGTTCATCTTCTCGTGGGTCGGTGGGTGGACGGTCGGACGGGATGCATCATGCGGTGGCCGGTGGAGGGTCTGTGGGCCTAAAATGGGGGTGGCAAGGGCTTTGATGGCTTTGCTCTAAAGCCGGCCCTGCAACAACTATTATACCAACATACACCATATTAGACACTTCCTGTTAGCTTTGTAGAACCAGAACTTAATCTCGAGCTTCTTGGTTCATTGGAGATGCTTGATGATCTCTTTCTTGAGTGCAGCACTGGGAGGATCACGCCAGGAAATCATATATATATATATATATATATATACTTTTTTTTAATTTTTTATTTTTTTTTAGGCGAAGGGAGGTGAGGACACCACCCGGATTTAATTTCAGAATGAAGCGGTAGTTACGAAGTTTGGAAAGGAATGTCTACTGAAGAGTGCAACCGCAGCTAGGGAACAAGTGGTCCACAGATTCTACAGGATGACCGCAAAGAGTGCAAACGCCCAAAAACTTTTCCAAGCTTTTTCCCTATGAACTCTTTTGCATTCAATCTTTTTGCACAACCCAAACAAAGAAAACAATTCATCTTTAACGGTACACCGCAACTCCATAGAGAGGAAGCGAATTTGCGTTTAATCCCGCGAGTTTGTAGAAATTGGTAGCATGAGGATGTGGAGAAATTCTGTTTTTATCCAAACTTCCAAGTGATTCAGTCTTCGTTGCCGTTCAGAGCGACCAGAGCAAGGAGGGAAGCAAGGTGAGTGAATTGTTACCACACCTCCCCAGAAGCAGGAGGGGGGTATCCGAATGTTCCAAGTACTAGTCCTGGAGAAGAAGAGATCAATGCCATTTTTCGTCTGGCCGAGAGCTGAAAAAGAATATAAAAGAAGTGGTGCATCACAGATCCAGCTATCCTTCGAAAAAGGGTATTTGTTGCCTGTTGCCTGTTGCCTGTTGCCGATTTTGGAGCATCTCTTTGGTACTTTCCAATATAAAGACAATTTCACCCTTTTGTGATAAGCATCTAAATTTATTTTTGCTAAATTCCACAGTCTTTGTTGATGAACCTCCATCCCTATTTAGCCACAAAAGAGTTGTTTGTGTGGGGGGGGGGGGGGGGGGGTAAAATTATCCTTGCCGGAGACATAGCAATCTCGGAGGTCATTGATCCCCACTGCACCATTAACCGGCTTCTCTTCACTAAATGCCAGATAATCCAAATTACCTCTCATGAGGTAATTTGAATTATCAAATAGAGGAATGGCTATCCAGATTACCAAATATTTGATAATCTGACAATGATATATTTAGATAAAAATATTTTCATTAAAAAATATAAAATATAATATAATATTATATAAAATATTATTATTATAATAATATATTATAATAATATAATATTATGTGATGTAATATAATATTATATTATATTATATATTATAAATATAAGTAGATATTAGAATATAATATATTATATATAATATATATAATATATTAATATTATGCTACATTATAATATTTTTATAACATAATATAATATAATATTATAAATAATAATATATTATAATAATATAACATTATATAACATAATATTACATTAATATATTATAATATATATTATAAATATAAATATATATTAGAATATAATATATCATATATAATATATATTATAATATATATGTTGACCAATGATGGCTATCCAAGAGGAGAGATGAATTGGGTATTTTAAATTTTAAGTTTAAGATGTGAGTAAATTAATCTATTTAAGTGCTAAATCAAATAAGTTATATAATATGTATAGAATAAAAGTAATAAAACAAAAGCATACAATCACAAATATAATTATTTTATAGTGATTCGGTGTCAAACTTAGCACCTACATCCACTCTCCAAGTATATCCCTTGGAAATTCAACTATAATTCTCAATAAAAATTATAGTCGATTATTTTTCGGGCTCACAATCAAATTCAATTGATTTTTTCTAACTCACCAATCAAAATCGCACACGATTGTTTTTCAGTCTCATAATCAACCCAGTTGATTTTTCCTGGATCACCAACCAAAATCTCATAAGTAATTATTTTTCTCCAGGTTAATAACCAACCCCGATTGGTTTTCACTTTAGCTTACTAATCAAACCACTACAATCATCCAACTCAAGGCTTGGACCAACCCAAATTTTTCACGCCATGAAACTTGAAATAAAATGTAAAATTATAATAAACAAAACAAAAACAAACTCTTTAAAGCTTAAGAGAAGAAATTCTAGGAGCTTGGCTTGTTGGCTTGATTTCTTCTCTTTGAATGCTTAAGGAAAGTAGTAGATGATCTTCTATAGCAATGGCCTGGCTTCTCTCAAAGTGAGGATGTTAGAAGGACAAAGGAATATTTGAGAATCACTCCTCTTTTCTTTTCTGCTCACTTCTTTGGATTTCTCAAAGAATGCACAATAATCTCTCCAAAAAACCACTTTTTAATGCTCCAAGTGTTTCTTTATATATTTCAAGGGTTTCCACTATTATAAGTCACTAACATAGATTTCTAGAAGTGATCCAACCGTTGGAGAAGAGAAAATAGTCATTGAAAAGCTTATGAGATGAAAAAGCTGTAGTTCTGAAAACTAGCTGTACAGGCATTAGGCCGGCTCAGTCTCATTGGGTCGGCTTAGTCCCCTAGATCTTAAAAATTTTACTTTCTGTGCTTTCTGTCTTCTATTTTCACTCAGACTAGGTCAACCTAGTTTACATGCCATGCATGCCAAAGATAGTTTGTGATCCTTTCTTTTTCAAATAATTTGTAGGCTAGATTTGCCTTTTTGACTTGATTTTATCTCCATTAAGATGTCGAGTTTGAAGTTTCAAAACTACACATTCTCATAAACATAGTTAGACTTTATAATTTATACTCAAAACTCTTTGTCATCATCAAAATCAATCTTTGGATCAACAATCTCTCCCTTTTTAATGATGATAAAACTTTTGAGTATATGCAAATAATATGTAGTAAATTTCTAAAAGATTACATATTTAAAAAGCATAAAACTACTAAACAATAAGAACATACTTCATTCTAATTAAGCTCAAGCATATACTCAACAATAACTCTCTCCCATTTTGACAACATCAAAAAGAACAACTCAAAAGAAGGTGATTAATAAAATCAATAGAGTAAATTCTTCTTTAATAGTCCAAAATCATTAAACTCCACCTAAATATTATAGTCAATTGAATTCAATTTTTATTCAAAATTTGCTCCCCCTTACTATATGCCATATTTCTTAATTTCATTTCTTGCTTACTCTTGATCAATTTTGTATCTCATAATCAAATTAAAATCATATTATAAAAAAAAAACATCATAAGATTTTGAGTAATTTAATATGTTAAATTCACTTTCTTTATTTACCAAATTCTCTTCCCCTTTTTGTCATTATATGTATTTGCTATAATTCAAGGTATCAATCGAGTTTGAAAATATTTCTTTAAGAAGTTTGGCTTATCGAACAAATATGTTAATATTTTAAATTATTTTTAAACTTTAACAATAAAAGTTCATAAATTAATTTTATTCAATATATCTTCAATCATAATCAATTATAATAACATCATCAAAATCAATAAGATAAATATTGAGTCATTTGACATCCAATTGATGGTATGATAATCAATCAAATCAACTAAGATCAAAGTATAAGATTATTGCAAGCTTTGAGAGATCATCAAAATTTGTCAATTTACTAAATTTTTGACAATACATGAAACCTATTCAAATTGAGAAATCATAATATACAAATATGTTAATGGATCATCAAAATAAATTTAATAATAATTGGTGGTGTGATGTCAAAATAAGTTTAGCTTTTAGCAAGTATCATCACCTATCCATTTTTATTTTCGAAGCATCCATAGAAATTTGCTCTTTTCACTTCATTGGATGCTTGGAGAATCTACAAAATCATTTGCTAATCTTTGGTACTCAGGTCATCTTGGGTCCATTGAGGTTAGAGCACATGATTCCTTTTGGAACCCAAATTTATTTAATTAAAGTATAGCCAATTCTCTTAGTATTACATTCTAAAATTTTATGATCTACTTTATCATATTTGAAACATATAATTAAATAATTTTTAGATGAAGCTTTGCTAAACATGTTGTTCACAAATTTCTATTTTCTCAAAGGATTATATCTAATTTCAGCTTTATTGAAAATAGCTTTTTGATTGATTAAAATAGATTGAAGCTTTTGAGAGCCAATTGTAAACTTGTTAAGCATAGGCTTCAATCTTTCAATCTCTTTTTTTAAGTTTGTATTTTCTTCCAAAAGAGATTTTTCAAAGTTTAAAAAACTTTCTTTTTCTTTAGCAAATGAATTCTTTTTTTTCATGAAAATCTCCTTTTCAATAAGAGTTTATTTTTTTTCTTCAACTAAAAATTTTTCAGATTTAAGAAGTGCTTCTTTTTCCTTAGCCAAAGCATTATTTTCTTTCAACATATCTTTCTTTTAATTAAAAGATTATTCTTTTCATTAACTAAAAGAAGATTTAATTTTTTTAATTTTTTATTTTTCAGTCATATCTTTTTGTATTTATTCATTAAGTCATGAAAGGCTTCTTGAAGTTCATCAAATATAAATTCAAAAGAACTATGAATATTTATCTCATCATTTTGAGCCATCAAGCATATATTTGTTTCTTCTTCACTTGAAGATGACTCTTCTATTGAATTTGTGCTCTCACTACTTCTTCAATTGATCAATATAGCTTTCCTTTTTAATTTCATTGAGCTCTTTTTCGATGGGGATAAGTCCTTTCTATGTTTTTTAAGTTGATTCTTTTCTTCTTTTTCTCTTCTTGATTCAAAATTTTTCTTCTTTCTCATGAATCTTATGAATCTTCTTATAATTTTTACCATTTTTTCATCATCTTCCGAATCCTCGGTAGAGTCACTTGAGCTTTCTTCAATGGCCGATGACTTGAGTGCAAAGATTCTCTTCTTCATCTTTTCTTCCTCCATGCTTTGGTTCATATTGAGCTCATGTGTCATGAGCGATCCAATTAACTCTTCCAAAGCAAGCTTGCTAAGATCCTTCGCTTCTTGAATTATGGTTACTTTTACTTTCCAAGCCTTCGGTAAGGATCTAAGAATTTTGCATACAAGATCACTATTAGAATAGTCTTTTCTAAGACTTTTTAACTCATTTATAATTTCAGTAAATCTTGTAAACATATCACTTATTATCTCATGAGGTTCCATTTTAAACAACTTATACTTATGAACCAACATAATTATTTTAGATTTTTAACTTGACTTGTACCCTCATGGGTCATTTCAAGTCTATCCTAATTTTTTTTTATAGATAAACATGTTAATATTCTATTGAATTCATTGTAATCTAATGCACAATATAGAATATTAATAGCTTAAGCATTTAATTGAGCTAGCTTTTTATCTATCTCATTTCAATCTTTTTTTGGTTTAGGTACACATATATCATTGATAATCAATGTGGGTGTATGAGGACCATTGAGTATGACATTCCATATGTCATAATCTTATGCTTGAACAAAAATTTTCATTCTAGCATTCCAATATGTATAATTTATACCATTGAAATAAGGTCTAATGGTTGAGTGTTCCTTACTTAACAAAGAACCAAATGGGTCAGCCATAAAATCTTTAGCTCTTTGACCTATAGCTCAACAACTAATATTAGAGCACCTGCTTTGATACCACTTGTTGCCCAAGGATGGCTACCCAAGAGAGGGGGGTGAATTGAGTATTTCAAATTTTAAGCTTAAGATGTGAGTAAATTGATCTATTTAAGTTACAAATCAAATAAACTATGTAATGTGCAATGAATAAAAGTAATGAAATAAAAGCACACAATCATAAATACAATCATTTTATAGTGGTTCGGTGTCAAACTCAGTACCTACATTCATTTTCCAAGTATATTTCTTGAGAATTCAACTATAATTCTCAACAAGAATTATAGTCTGATTATTTTCAGGACTCACAATCAAATCCAGTTGATTTTTTTTGGCTCACCAATCAAAATTGTACATGATTATTTTTCGAACTCATAATCAATCTAGTTAGTTTTTTTTAGATCACCAGCCAAAACCTCATAAGTGATTATTTTTTTCTGGATTAACAATCAATCTCGATTAGTTTTCACTTTAGCTTACCAATCAAATCACTATAATCATCCAACTCAAAGCTTGGACCAACCCAAGTTTCTTCCCCAACAAACTTAAAATAAAATATAAAATTATAATAAACAAAATAAAAATAAACTCTTTGAAGTTTAAGAGAAAAAATTTTAGGAGCTTAGCTTGTTGGCTTGATTTCTTCTCTTTGAATGCTTGAGAAAAGTAGTAGATGATCTTTTATAGCAATAGCCTAGTTTCTCTCAAAGTGAGAATGTTAGAATGATAAAAGAATATCTGAGAATCACTTTTTCTCTTTTCTTTTCTGCTCACTTCTTTGAATTTCTCAAAGAATGCACAATAATCTCTTCAAAAAATCACTTTTAATGCTCCAAGTATTTTCTTATATATTTTAAAGATTTTTTACTATTACGAGTCACTAACATAGATTTTTGAAAATGATCTAGCCGTTGGAGAAGAAAAAATAGCCGTTGAAAAGCTTGTGGGATGAAAAGCTATAGTTATAAAAACTAGCCATTACAGGCACTGGACCAGCTTAGTTTCATACTGGGTTGGCTCGGTCTCACTGGGTTAGCTCAGTTTATAGCTAGGTCGGCTCAGTTTTCTGAATCTTAAAAATTTTACTTTCTATGCTTTCTATCTTCTGTTTTCACTGAGACTAGGTTGACTCAGTTCCAGACTAGGTCGACCCAGTTTGCATGTCATGCATGCCAAAGATAGTTTATGATTCTTTCTTCTTCAAATAATTTGTAGGCTAGACTTATCTTTTTGACTTGATTTTATCTCCATTAAGATGTTGAGTTTGAAGTTTCAAAACTACACATTGTTATAAAAATAGTTAGATTTTATAATTTATACTCAAAATTCTTTGTCATCATCAAAATCAATCTTTAGATTAATAATAAAATATATAATATATATATTTATATGATAAATATAGTATAATATTATATTATAATAATAATAGAATAAAATAATATAATAATATAATAATATATGATCATATATTAAGAGTATATTATAATAATATTATAGTATATTATAATATATATTATAAATATAAATATATTATAGAATATAATATATTATATATAATACATATTATATTATATAATATTATATAATATTATTATAATAATAATAATATAATAATATAATAAATTTATATTATTATATATAATATTATATTATAGTATATTATAATAATATATTATAATATATATTATAATTATAAATATATATTAAAATATAATATATTATATATATTATAATATGTTGGTGCAGAATTTGGTTGACATCGGATTGAACTAGAGTCGAGGAAGATAAGGTCGCCGTCGATGACTTGCAAAATAAAGTTTCATTTAGAGTCGGTAGTGGTGGCTCTAGTAGGACCCTCCGACGATCAAGTCAGCTCTTTTGGCTAACAGAAATGAAGTACTCAGAAAAGAGTTCGATAGAGTTTTTAGGAAGGAGAAGAGAGCTTTGAGAAAATATATCTGAAAGATCTCTTTTTATAAATGAAGCTTATTGTAACTGTCTGATAGTGGGGTTACCTATAGCAGACTGATAAATGATAGTCATAACCATTCTGATAAATGACAGTAATAATCATCCTGATAAATGTCAATCGTAATCATCCTAATAAATAACAATCATAACTGTCCTGATAAATGACAATTGTAACCATTCAGTAGTGGGATCGCCTGTAGAAATCCATCTGAAGAAAAAGTTTGGAAAGAGTTCGGCTTCTGTAGGAATTCAATTGAAGGAGAAGTCCGAAAGGAGTTCGGCTCCTAGAGAAATTTGACTGCTGAAGGAGTTTGGAAGGAGTTCAGCTCTTGGAAAAATCTGACTATTGGAGAAGTTTGGAAGGAGTTCGACACTTGAAGAAATTTGACTACTGGAGGAGTTCGACTCCTGAAGAAATCTGACTACTAGAGTAATCCAGAAGGAGTTCAACTCCTGGAGAAATTTGATTGCTGGAGTAATCCAGAAAAAGTTTGACTCCTGGAGAAATTAGACTTTTGAAGGAGTTCAGAAGGAGTTTGGCTCCTAAAAAATTCGACTACTGAAGAAGTTTGGAAGGAGTTTGGCTTTTGGAGAAATTCGATGACTGGAGTAATTCGGAAGGAGTTCGGCTCCTGAAGAAATCCGACTACTGGAGAAATTCGGAAGGAGTTCGGCTCCTAGAGAAATCCGACTGCTGGAGTAATTCGAATGGAGTTCAGCTCCTGAAGAAATCTGACTGTTGGAGTAATCCAGAAGAAGTTCGACTTCTGGAGAAATTCGACTGCTGAAGAAATTCGAAAGGAGTTTGGCTCCTGAAGAAATCTGACTACTGGAGGAGTTCGGCTCTTGGAGAAATCTGATTATTAGAGGAGTTCGACTTTTGAAGAAATCCGACTGCTGGAGGAGTTTGGCTCTTAGAGAAATTCGATTGCTGAAGGAGTTTGGCTCCTAGAGAAATCTGACTGCTGGAGTAATCCGAAAGGAGTTCAGCTCCTGAAGAAATTTGACTGCTGGAGTAATCAAGAAGAAGTTTGGCTCCTAAAGAAATCTGACTGCTGTAAGAGTTTGGAAGGAGTTTGGCTCCTAGAGAAATCTGATTGCTGGAGAAGTTTGGTAGGAGCTCAGTCGCTGGAGGGAGTCCGGGTGCTTAAAAAAGTTTGATTGGGGTTCGACCACTGGAGTGAGTCCGGGATAGGTTCGGCTGCTGGAGGAAAATTTTCGAACGAAGCTCTTCCGTGATTATCGGTTCTATTTGGCTAAGCATCAAATTAGACTTTGGTAGGAGCGGGGTTTATCTCCAACAATAGTCCCTCCACTCCCAAGTTCGAAACTCGAAGGAAGGGAGTACAAAAAAGGCGATCGCCAAAGTTTCTTTTTGAGCTCTGCACCCATTGGGGTTGAAGCTCAGGGGAGACCTTATCTCCAGCCAAGGTTAGCGTTGAAGTTGAAGCTCGTGAGAGATCTTATCTCCAGTTGAGGTTAAAGTTGAAGTTGAGGCTTAGGAAAGATCTTGCCTCCAATCGAGGTTATCGTTGAAGAAAAGCTTGGGGGAGATCTTGTCTCCAGCCGAGGTTGAAGAAGATCTTATCTCCTATTGTTGTTGGGTACACTGGGGCCGTTGTCGGGGCCTTTCCTTTCATCCTGTCTAAAATGAACGAGGCTTTTGATTTTGCTCACGTTAGGACGAGGTTCTCCTCCTATTTCTAACGACCTATGGGGGCACATAAGGGCTATTGTCAGGGCCTCCCCCCATCTCGTCTAAAATGAACGAGGCCTTCGACTTTGCTCACGTTAGGATAAGGTTCTCCTCCTATTCCTAACGAACTATGGGGACACATAAGGGCCTTTGTAAGAGCCTCTCCCCCATCTCATCTAAAATGAACAAGGCCTTTGACTTTGCTCATGTTAGGATGAGGTTCTCCTCCTATTCCTAACGGGCTGTGGGGGCACATAAGGGCCGTTGTCAGGGCCTCTCCTCCCGTCTCGTCTAAAATGAATGAGACCTTCGACTTGCTCATGTTAGGATGAGGTTCTTCTTCTATTCTTAACATGGCCACTATTGACTGCTTCTTCCTTGTCATTATATAATTTTTGCACTAAGAAATCATAATATTAAAATGAAGGAGTTTTATTAAAGAAAAATTACTGGTAGTACATTCTCAGATTTTCTGAATTCTAAGGTCATGGGAGCGTTATTTTTTTGAGCTCCTTCAAGCGATAAGTTTCGAGTTGAACGACTTCCTCTATTTTATACGGACCTTCCTAATTCGGGGTGAGCTTCCCCTGGCTCTGAGGCTGAGAGATGGTGGCTCGCCGAAGCACTAAGTCTCCCACTTTGAATATTTTACCTCTGACTTTGGAGTTAAAGTATTTGGCCACCCTTTGCCTGTAGGCCGCCATCTGAACCTAGGCTTTCTCTTTTTTTTCTTAAAATAGATTGAGGTAGCTTCTGAGATCTTGTGAGTTATGCTGCTCACTGAAGGCCACGACCCACACTGATGGGAGTTTAAGCTCAATTGGGATGACTGCTTTCATTCCAAAAGCTAAGGCGAATGATGTTTTCTCTGTCGATAGCCTTCGAGTAGTTCGATATGCCCAGAGGCGTTGTAAAGTTCATCCACCTAGGCTCCCTTTGCTCTATCGAGCCTTGTCTTGATGTCTTGCAATAGGATCTAGTTGGTCACCTCAGCTTTCCCATTTGCCTATGGGTGAGCTACTGACGTGAAATGATGGAAGATATTTAGATCTTTGCAGAACTCAACAGACCTCATCCCAGTGAACTATCGCCCGTTATCTATTATGAGAGTTTGGAACAGACCAAATTGATAGGTGATTGACTTTCAAATGAAGTTCTGCACCTTGGCCTCAGTGATTTTTGCTAGTGGTTCGACTTCGACCCATTTGGTGAAGTAGTCGATCGCAACCAGGAGAAACTTTCATTATCTGGATGCCATTGGAATAGGGCTAAGTATATCCATTCTCCACTACGCAAATGGCCAAGGTGTGCTTAGTGGAGTAAGCTCGGAGGCCGACTGTCTTTGTATATTTGCATTTCTCTGACAACGGTTATATTTCTTGACGTATTTCATAGAATCATGGTACAAGATCGATCAATAGTATCCTTACCGAAGTAGTTTCTGTGATAGGGATTTGGCTCCTATATGACTTCTATAAATTCCCTCGTGCACTTTCCATAATGCGAAGTCAGCCTCTGAAAGTCGAAGACATCTTAATAGTGGTAGCGAATACGATCTTTTATACAACTTATCCTCATACAAAACGTACCGTGAGGCTTGATTTCTGAGTTTTCTAGCTTCTTTTGAATCACAAGGAAGAACTTTCTCTTTGAGATAGGCAATTAACGGATCAATCTAGCTTAGCTCAAGCTTTGTCTGCATAGTGAGCTGCGATTTCTCTGAGCTTGGGTATTTTAGAGTTTCAAAAAATACTTCATTGGATAGTTCAGCTGGGACTGAAGTTACCAATTTAGATAGAAGGTTGGCTCTCATATTTTTTGCCCTCAAAATCTATTGAATGCCAAAACTGCTGAAGGTTGGAGTTAAATCCTTTACTTTCTCAAGGTATTTCATCATACTTTCCTCTTGTGCTTCATAGTTTCCACTAACTTGATCAATCACTAATTGAAAATCACTATAGACTTGAAGTCGATCTACTTTTAATTTCTTTGCTATTTTTAACTCGACAATCAGTGCTTCATATTCGGCTCCATTATTAGTTGTAGAAAATTTGAAGCGTAGCGCATACTTGACGATGTCTCCCTTGGGGTTGACTAAAACTAACCCCACACCTACTCCAGCGGAGTTGGACGAACCGTCCATGTAAAGGGCCCAAAAATCTTCGAAAAGATTGGCACTTTCTTTAGAGAGGTTCGATTGCAACCATGGGATGTCAGTCTCATTCTGCTCAAGCTCGACTTCATCTGAAATGGTACATTCAACTATAAAGTCGACTAGTGCTTGAGCCTTGATTACTGGCCGAGGTCAGTAGTTGATGTCGAACTCTGTTAATTCAATGGCCCATTGTGCAATTCTTTTGAAAGCATCTGTTTGATGAAGGATTGCTCTAATCGGCTGATCAGTAAGAAGCATTATAGCATGTCCCTGGAAGTAAGGTCGAAGTCTTCTCGCTACAATCAGAAGAGCATAAGTCAATTTTTTCAACTTTGTATATCTAGTCTCGGCATCTCTCAAGATCCAACTTATATAGTAGACTAATCACTGTACTTTTGCCTCTTCTTTGACCAGGACCGCCATCAGTGCCGTAGGAAAGATCGCGAGATAGAGAAATAGCTCCTCTCTAAATTCGGATTTGGCTAGTAGGGAGGCCAAACTGAGGTAGTTCTTAAGCTCGTCGAATGCCTTTTGGCATTCTTGAGTCCAGCAAAAATTTTTTGGCTTCTTGAGAATTTGAAAAAAGGGCATGCAGCGTTCGATCGATCTAGAAATAAAATGATTCAAAGATGCCACCTTTTCGATCAGACGCTGAACTTTCTTAATAAACTTCAGAGCGATCATCTTCTGGATAGCTCAAATTTTCTTTGGATTGGCCTTGATCCCTCGTCTTGATACTATGAATCTCAAAAATTTTCTGAGTCTATCCCAAAGGCGCACTTGGTTGGGTTCAGCTTCATCTTGTATTTTTTGAAAGCCTCTTCAAGGTCGGCGATATGATTGACAGTCTTTCGGCTTTTGACCAGCATGTCATCGACGTAAATCTCCATATTGCTATCGATCTGCTCCTTGAAGATTTTATTAATCAAGCGCTGATAAGTCGCACCTACATTTTTAAGCCCGAATGGCATGACCATGTAGTAGTAAAGACCGTGGTTAATAATAAAAGCAGTCTTCTCCTCATCCTCTGATGCCATCCGAATTTGATTATAGCCAAAGAAGGCATCCATAAAGATGAGGAGCTCGTAGCCTAAAGTCACATCCATCAGTTGATCGATTCTGGACAAAAGATAGTTGTCTTTTGGGTAGGCCTTGTTTAGCTTCTTAAAGTCGATGCACATCCTCCACTTGTCGTTGGCTTTCTTAACCAAAATCATATTAGAAATTCAAGTCGGATAGCTGACTTCTCGAATAAATCTAGCATTGAGAAGCTTATCAACTTCTTCTACTATTATCTTCTGCCTTTTTGGTGCATGGCCTCGAACTCTTTTTTTCATAGGTCGATATTTAGGGTCAATGGCCAGTCGATGTTCCATAACCTCAGTGTCAATCCCAAGCATATCTATCAAAATCCAGGCAAGGACATCAGCATTCCTTCGTAAGAAGGCGATGAGCTGCTTTCGAACTTTATCTTCCAGATTGGAGCCAATTTGCACCATATGCTTCGCGTTTCCGTCATTCAGGGGGATGGTCACAAGATCTTCTAAGGGCTCGTCCCATTCTTTGGCAAAGTCATCGCGGACATCTAGCCCATTAATAGGATAAGGTTCGGACTGTGCTTCCTTTTGCAGGGCAATTGAGTAGTAGTACCTTGCCAGAGCTTGATCTCTCCTGACCTCTCCAATCCCATAACTTGTCAGAAACTTTATCTTCAAATAATAAGTGGACACCACCACCCAAAGTGCATTTAAATTAGGTTGGCTGAGAATTGCGTTGTAAGCAGAGGAAACCTTTATTACCAGAAAATCCACCTGCACTCTAGATTATTTTGGATATTGTCCGACAGTCAGAGCTAGAGTCATTATACCTTCAATTGGTACTGCAGCGTCGGCGAAGCCTACTAGGAGGAAGTTTATTGATCTAAGTTGACTATTAGATTTTGATATTTAGAAAAAGCATCATAAAATAAGATGTCAGTCGAACTTTCATTATCAATTAGGATGCGACGTACATCATAGTCTGCTATATTTAAAGAGACTACAACCGCATCATTATGCGAAAATTGTACGCCCCGTGCATCTTCCTCAGTGAAAGTTATAGATTCTTCAGCCCTCCACCTTTTCATCGATCCCTCAGATCTGCTGGTCTCTTCTCGCCGAAGTCCCCCAGAGATAGTGTTGATGATGCCGAAGACAGTCGATCTTCTTGTTGTTCCTCCCTCCTTAGTGGTTCAGGCTGTGGTAGTGCCCTCGGTCGATCTTCTCTTGCTTCAGGCTAATGTCTGAGGAATCGATCCAGCCGACCTCACCTGATAAGCTTCTCGATCTCATCTTGGAGCTGAATACATTCTTCAGTATCGTGATTATGGTTACGATGGTAGAGACAGTATTTGTTAGGATTGCATTTGTCGGGTTAGTGCGCATCCTTTCTGATTTTGATAGTTGCTTCTTGATCTCCATCAATACTTACGTTTCTGGAGCATTAAGAGGGGTGTAGTTGTGAAACCTTCTGGAGGGAGAACTTCATCGTGCTCTTCTATCGGGACTTCTTTGACGATGAGCTTAAGGAGGAGTTCGGGCTCGCTTGCGCTTGGAGAGAGTTCGTGAGCACGGTCAAACTTCATTTGGCCCACTATCAACTGTAGGTTTATTAAATTCACCCATCTATCACTCTCCTACGGCTTTCTCATTCTTTAATTTAAAGGTTTCCTCCACTCGGGCATATCCTTCAGTCCAAGCTAGCAAATCGGCAAAGTCTCTGGAGTACTTCTTCTCCAAGGAGAATAATAAATTATTTTTTTGAAGGCCGCCCTTGAGTGTGGCCATTGCAATAGACTGATCCAGATTTCAGAGCTCCAATGTAGCAGTATTAAATCAGATGACATAAGTTTGGATAGATTCTTCCTCCTTCTGCTTGACATGCATCAGAAAATCCAAACCTCGATGCGGACATCGGCTGCTGGTGAAGTGAGCCATAAACTGATGGCTCATTTAGTCAAATGAGGAGATCGTACCTGACTTCAATATCGAGTACCAGTTTCTTGCTGCTTTCTTTAAGGTAGATAGAAAAGCTTGGCATAAGATGGCGTCTGGTGCACCATGGAGCAGCATCAGGGTCTGGAAGGCCTCAAGATGATTGACTAGATCAGAGATTCCATCGTAGCTTTCAAATTGGAAAAGTTTAAAGTTCGATGGAATGGAGTCTTGCATAATTCTCTAAGAAAAAGAAGGATTAGTGCAAATATTATTATTGTATGTGAAGGGAGTATGATGGAGCTCTTCGATCCATCGACTCATTTTCAAGAGCCTTTGATTGAGGAGATCTTCACGATCGTTGATCTCCAGAGTTTTTTAGTGGGATGGGGGCAAAGCTGACCCTAGGGTCGAATCATGATTCGAGCAATGGCTCTCCACCCTCTATTTCTCTTTTTTGGAGGTCATCGATCGGCTAACCCGAATCGACCATTCTTCGATCGGATCATGGGGCTCCAAAAATGCCTGCTCCAACCAAATTTACGTCGGAATCTATCGATGTATGGCCTGCACCACCTTCATGAGATCGTAGACTTGTTGGACCAGCAAGTTAAACTGCTTTGCATCCATCATGGCTGTAGGTGGAGCTCGAGTTACCGGAGTTGGAGCAGGAATGGATGTATCTGGATGAAATTTGGCTGTAGAGGCCGTTGATTGTCAAATCAAAGCTTTCCTAGGAGGTACTTTTTTTGGAAAGAACTCTAGAGAGAAAGAAGAGAGATCGCTGCTGAGCACTCCTTTAAGATCAAGAGAATCTTAGAAATAGAGGGCCCTTCCTCTGACACCAATTCTGTTGGTGCAAAATTTGGTTGACGTCAGATTGAGCTAGAGTCGAGGAAGATGAGATCGCCGTCGATGATCTACAAAAGAAAATTTCATCCAGAGTCGATGGTGGTGGCTTCGGTAGGACTCTCCGATGATCAGGTCAGCTCTTCTAGCCAATAGAAATAGAGTGCTCAAAAAAGAGTTCGACAGAGTTTTTGGAAAGGAGAAGAGAGCTTTGAGAAAATATATCTGGAGGGTCTCTTTTTATAGATGGAGCTTGTTGTAACTATGCAGTAGTGGGATTGCCTGTAGTAGATTGATAAATGATAGTTGTAACCATCCTGATAAATGAAAGTCATAACCATCCTGATAAATGCCAATCATAATCGTCTTGATAAATGATAATCATAACTATCTTGATAAATGACAATTATAACTGTTCAGTAGTGGGATCACCTGTAGGAATCCATCTGAAGGAAAAATCTGAAAGAAGTTTGGCTCCTATAGGAATTCGACTGAAGAAGAAGTTCGGCTCTTAGAGAAATTCGACTATTGGAGGAGTTCGGAAGGAGTTTGGCTCCTGAAGAAATCTAACTGCTGAAAGAGTTTGGAAGAAGTTCAGCTCCTGGAGAAATTTGACTGCTGAAGAAGTTTGACTTATGGAGAAATTTGACTGCTGGAGGAGTTCAGCTCTTGGAGAAATTTGACTGCTGGAGTAATTCGGAAGAAGTTCATCTCTTGGAGAAATTCGACTGTTGGAGTAATTCGGAAGAAGTTTGCCTCCTGGACAAATCCGACTGCTGGAGGAGTTCGGAAGGAGTTCGGCTCCTAGAAAAATATGATTGCTGAAGGAGTTCGGCTCCTGAAAAAATTTGACTGCTGGAGTAATCTGAAAGGAGTTAAGCTCCTGAAGAAATTCGACTGTTGGAGGAGTTCGGAAGGAGTTTGGCTCCTGAAGAAATTCGACTATTGGAGGAGTTTGGAAGGAGTTTGGCACTTGGAGAAATTCAACTACTAGAGTAATCTGGAAGGAGTTCGTCTCTTGAAAAAATCTGACTATTGGAGAAATTTGAAAGAAGTTCGGCTCCCGAAGAAATCTGACTGCTGGAGAAATTTAGAAGAAGTTTGGCTCCTGAAGAAATCCAACTATTGGAGGAGTTCGAAAGAAGTTTGGCTCCTGAAGAAATTCGACTGCTGGAGTAATCCAGAAGAAGTTTGACTCCTGAAGAAATTCGATTGCTGAAAAAATTCGGAAGGAGTTTGGCTCCTGGAGAAATCTAACTGCTTGATGAGTTCAGAAGGAGTTCGACTCCTGAAGAAATTCGACTACTGGAGGAGTTTGGCTCCTGGAGAAAATTTGATTGCTGGAGTAATCTAGAAGGAGTTCAGCTCTTGGAGAAATTTTACTGCTGGAGTAATCCAGAAGAAGTTCGACTCCTGAAGAAATCTGACTGCTGGAAAAGTTCGGAAGAAGTTCGGCTCCTGAAGAAATCTGACTGCTGGAGGAGTTCGGCTCTTGGAGAAATATGACTGCTGGAGGAGTTTGGTAGGAGTTCGACCTCTGGAGGAAGTTCGGATGCTTAAAGAAGTTTTGCTGGGGTTCGGCCACTGGAGTGAGTGTGGGATAGGTTCGGCTGTTGGAGGAGATTTTTCAATCGAAGTTCTTCCGTGATTACCGGTTGCATTAGGCTAAGCATCAGATTGGACTTCGACGGAAGCGAAATTTATTTCCAACATAATATATAATATATATTTTTAATAATATTTATATTTTATGTGTGGAGTGTGATTTTTAATAAATTTGATTTATGGGTATTTTAAAAATTTGATGTTACATTACTAATAATTTAATTATCACATCAAACATGTCAATCAAAATTTTCAATAATTGTTTAGCAACGTTATCTGCATGTACTAAATATAGTAATCAACATTACAGGTAATCTAGGTTACCAGGTAATTTAGATTACCACTATCTGATAATGCATCAAATGCAACCTAAAGAAGTGGTGCATCATAGATCCAACTATCCTTGCAAAAAGGGTATTTGTTGACTGTTGCTGATTTTGGAGCATCTCTTTGGTGGTTTCCAAGATATAGATTTCACCCTTTTGTGATAAGCATCTAAATTTATTTTTGCCAAATTCCATGGTCTTTGTTGATGAACCTCCATCCCTATTTAGGCAAAAAAGAGTTGTTGGGGGGGGGGGGGGGTGGGGGGGGGGGGGGGGGGGTAAAATCATCCCTGTCGGAGATATAGCAATCTCGGAGGTCACTAATCCCCACTGCACCATTAACCGGCTCCTTTTCACTAAATTCTCCAACTAGTGGACTCTACTAGTGAGTTCGGTAGCGTCCGACCTCAGTTTCTTCAATCCTCTCCGAACCCCTACTGGCAAGTTTCAATTATTGTAGACCCTTGCCCTTCGTTTGTAGTTCGTCTTCATCTGACCCCACCGTATAATAGCATCACATTTTGAGTTCAATGACCATCAATTTCAACCTGACGATATCAGTGTCACTGAACCCCTCTCCAATTCCATCTGAATTTAGCAATATCTGACTTCACCAGTCACGACCTCTGATTCCATTTTGAATTTGACATGATCTCTCCTCCTTGAGTCCGGAGTCATATGACCTCAAAGCCATCTAGGTTCGGTGCACTCTGAATCTACAATCCGAACTCCTTCAAGTTCTGCTCCCTCCAAGTTCAGCTTAATTTGGTCCCACCATGTGCAGCCTCCAGTTCTTTTTGGGTTCAATCCATGCGATCCTACTATTCTCCAATGTCCAATCTTTCCAAGTTTGACACTATTCGACATCATCGTGTGTGGTCTCAATCTCTCTCTAGGTTCAAACCTACCTGGTCTGACTGGCTGTGACATCCAACCCCTTTTGAATTCGACATCATCCTTATCTTGTGGCTCACCAATCCCCAGCTTATCTAATCTTACCACCAATACTTCTAGCATGCTTCAAGCTCAAAAAAGATCAATCTCTGACCCCATGCCTGTCTGAGTTCAGTTTGTCCGCTCCTACTACCCAGTGACTCCCTTCTATGAATTTGGCTACTACTGATCCCTTTCTTTTGCTGATCTTGTTGATGACCGGAGACTCAGCTCCTAAATTTAAACCAATCCGATCTACACTAAGATTCCCACATTCTATTTTTAAATTTGGCGATTGCCTTGTGACAGCTAGCCAAGATTCGGATAAGGCAACTCTAACCATCCAATGCCAAGGATTTCAGCCACAAACATCGTCCGTCGTGCTTGATCTGATCGGGACTACCCACAAATCATGCCCTCGCAAATGGCTCCGACTCTATTTATAAATAAGAGACTTGAAGGGACTCTCAGATACGGCATTCTCTCTCTCGCGTACTTCATTTCTGTCTCAGAGTTTTAACTTGATTGTTGGAGGGTCCCTACCAGAGCCACCTCTGGTATACATGCAAACCAAGGGAGCCAGAGTCCAAATGGGCCATGCCAAGCATGGTCCATGTGGTAAATAGGCCATGTTAGGCATGGTATGTCTAGTCAGAACCTCGGCCCGGCAAGACCCACGCAGGCCTATTGGTCGGCCTTTTTTTTTTTTTTTACAAAAAAGCCCAAACGGGCCACGCCTGGCATGGCCCGTCAAGTCCATTACGGGCCAGGCACGGCCCATAATGGCTAATTCATTTTTTTTTTGGATTGAATAATGGCTAATTTCTTTTTTTACCATTTTAACCCCCTAACAGCCATAAAACAACTAATTTTAGGGATAATTTGGAAAAAAAAATATGAGGATTCCTATAAATACCCCTCTCTTCTTCTATTTTCATCGCACTAAATCAATTCTTCTCTTCTTCTCTACTACTATTCCTCTTCTAGCAATATTTAGCAAGTATTTAATATTTAACAATTAGTAATTAGCAATTAGCAAATATGCAGTGCTACATAAGAGAAGGACTAATCTACTTATTTGGAGCCTTAGATGTCCTTTTTGAGATCCTGAGGAGCACAAAAAAAAGCTCACAAATCTCTACCTACCTCTACTCCATAGTTTCAATTTTTTTATTTGATAATTTTTTATTATTTGCATAACTCATATTTAGATATAGTATCTTTTGATGAGAGTCATTTGGCATTCTCTCGATTTTTAAGAAAGAAGAAACTACTATTTCTGCGCCCTTTGAAACTAATACCCAAGGTCAAGGCTCCATCTTTTCTTTCTATAAAAGGACTAGTGCTATATGGAATGATTTTAAAAAAGTCATGGTAGATGAAGTTTTAAAGATAAAATATAAAAAATACGTCAAAGTATATAATTATGCTAGTAGTGGAGAAACTGGCTATTTGAAAAAATATCAAGAGAGCCATATTATGAGTGATGCTTATCTTTAAAGCACCCTTAATATACAAGGAGACAATCTTATACGTAATTTTGCATATAATCATGAAAATTAAAGAAAAATAGTGATAAAATGGATAGTTAAGAATAAATTATCTTTTAGCTTATGTGACTCTTTTAATTTTGAAAAGTATATTTAATTAGCTCTATAAGCTACTTATAAAAAAATTAGTAGATGTACACTTAAAAAATAACTATAATAATTTTTTTAATAATAAAATAAAATTTAATTAAAATTTTTTCTATCCTAAATTTAAAAATATTATTAACTTTTGATATTTGGACAGCATCTGTTAGTTATTATTTTATTGCTGTTACTACTCATTATATTAATAATAATTAGCTATTAAATAAATATATTTTTATTTTTCATGTTTTTGATTTTTCACATTCTGGATAATAAATTTTTAATACTATTTACCAAACTACATGTTCATATGGTATTAATGATAAAATTATAGATATTATTTTTGATAATATATCTAATAATAATTATACTATCAGATTATTGAAGAACTTATGGCATCCCATTCTAAATAAAAATTTATTATATATTAAATGTGTATGTCATTTTTTAAATCTCTTCGTTCAATCTGGCATGAATATGGATCAAGATATTATCATAAAAATTAGAAATATAGTTTATTTTATTTATATTTCAAGAGTAAGATTTTAAGAATTTAAGCAAATATATATAGATCATGGTAAATGCTTTAAAAAATTTAAACTTAATATAGTTATTCATTAGAACTCAACATATATAATGATATATAATATATATTCATATTAAAATTTATTAAATACATATATTAATGATCGTAGATTAAGTTTTACTTTGACTGAAAATGATTGGAATAAAAGTAAATTTTTTTAAAAAAAATTGATTAGTTTTATAATACCACTGAAATTCTTTCTGATGTTTATTATCTAACTTCTTGTTTATTTTTATAACAAACATATTTTATTAGTCAAAATTTTGCACCATATAGATATGATGATATTTAGTACTTATTATTTATAAAATAGAATTTAAATGGAATGAGTATTAGGACAAGATATGTCCTATGCATAACTTAGGTACTGTATTTAATCCACGTATTAAATTAAATGATATGCTAATTTTACTTGATATATATTGTGAAAATATAAATCAAGATTTTGAACCCGCTAAAGCTGAGATAAACCAACTTCTTTATGATATTTATGCTTTATATGATGAAAATATTCGTGAATCTAATACTTCTGGTTCACAAATCTTTGCCTCTTCTTCTAGTATTTCTCATTCATCATCTATTTTTTCATTCATTACATATAGGAGATATACGTATGCTTTTTCAAGTTCATCTATATCTTCATCTTTAAGTAGTGAACTTGAATTTTATTTATGAAATGATCTTGAATATGCATATGTTGAAAATCAAATAGAGAGTCTTGATATATTAGCTTGGTAGAAAAGTGTTAAAAATTAATATCCTATAATATCCATCATTGCACGTAATATCTTACTTATGTCGATATCCATAGTAGCATCAAAATTTGCTTTTAGTGTAGGTCAACATATTCTGGATGAAAAGAGAAATAGAATGACCGATAAAATAATTGAGATGCTGCTTTGCTTCAAAGATTGGTTGAATGTCGAGATAAGACTTCAAGATAAAGATGTATATAATACAACATTCGATGATGACGATACAAACATTACCGACGATTAATAAGATTTTTATTATTTATTTTTAATTCTTAATTTTTTATAATTATATATTTTTATTTTTTAATTATTGAGGTGAACCATCTTTATTTCTTCTCTTTCTTTCATTATATTCTTTAGGCCAGGCCTAACCCCCATCTCTCCCTATACCATTTTGATTATTATTAATAAAACAGTGGGGATCCATGCCAAACCTACTACCATTATAAGGTGATTTTTTATTTTTACAAAAAAACTCAACATCTATATTTAATTTTGCTCTTTAACCCTTTTTAATTTATAAAAAAAATTATATTTTTAAATTTAAAAAAAGAGCTGGGCCAACACGCGGGCTGTGTCATGCTTGGCCCATAGGTTGGGCCGTGCCTAGCATGGACCATGCCATGCCTAGCTCGCCGGCCATGCCATGCCTACCTCGCCCTAGCCCAGGCTCTTATGGGCCACGTCGAGCCTAGGCCACGGGCTGCAATCTCTGATTCCAACTCGATTCCTTTTAATGGGCAGTTCGGCCCTTTGCCCATGTCTAACCTCCGATCAGGATCTTTTTACAAGTTTTGCCATTGGGACCTACCCGCTTCAGCCATTTTGGCGAAGGTTGAAATTCTACAGTAACAAAAGTTATTGAAATGATCAAGGTCAATAACTTCAAGACCCCTTCTTCCCCGAGCAGACACACGTTATTCCAATTAACTTGGCTCATATATAGAAAATCCATGGAAGCATCAACCAGGTTGTTTGCAATCCACAATATCTTGAGGGGCCTTTCTTACCCAGTGGCGGAATCAAACCGAATGGCTCAAATAAGAGGAACTAGAGACCTAATTTGAAGAGGAATCGGACATCAGGCCTGAATGGCTTGCTCCCACGAAACTAAATGGCCTTTTGGTGGATAACTTGTTTCATTCTTTTGTTGATACTTTGGAAATTTTGCAAATTAAGATTCGCATTTTTATTGAAACTAATGTGTAGATTAATTTTTAGTTTATGTAGCTCGAAACTGCATTATATTGTAATTGATGTGCAAATCAATTGAGAGTTTTGGTTGTAATTGATGTGTCGATCAACGTGATCGAAACTATAATGTACCACAATTATGAATTTTGATTGTAATTGAGGCTGAAGTTGGGACTGACATTGATCAGTTTATTTGCATTTTGGTTTAAGAGGAACGTTGAAACTTGCATTGATTAGTTTTATTGGCAAGCATATTTGCTTTGCCTTACTAAATTTGATAATAGCTTATTGTTGAAATTTCTCATAAGACGTGGTTTCATTGATTATGAATTAATTTTTTATTTTAATTTATTATAAAATATGAATTAAGTTATCATTCAAATAAATAGTT